>JAACJT020023129.1:0-25761 GCA_009936485.2 Gymnarchus niloticus | reverse complement strand
GGACCTTTAGTTCCACTGAAGGGAAATCTTAATGCTTCAGCAAGCCAAAACATTTTGGACAATTCTAAGCTTCCAACATCGTGGGAACAGTTTGGGGAATGTCCTTTTCTGTTCTAGCATGACTGTTCCCCAGTGTACAAAGCAAGGTCCATAAATACATGGTTGAGTGAGTTTGGTGTGGAAGAATTGACTGGCCCGCACTGAGCCCTGACCTCAACCCCATTGCACATCTTTAGGATGAACTAGAATGGAGATTGCAAGTCAAGCCTTCTCATCCAACATCAGTGCCTGACCTCACAAGTGCTTTTCTGGATGAATGGGCAAAAATTCCCACAGACACACTCCAAACTCTTGTGGAAAGCCTTCCCAGAAGAGTGGAGGCTGTTATATCTGCAAAGGGGGGGACCAACTCCACATTGATACCTATGGATTTAGAATGGGATGTCATAAATGTTCTTGTAGGCGTAATAGCCAGGTGTCCCAATACTTTTGTCCATATACAGTACTGTATATCAGGTGAACCAGAGTGTTTCAGAACATTTCCTAATTCTCTGTGTTTGTCTGCAATCAGTAATTTCCAGCCATGCTAGCATTCTCCCCGTTTAATGACACCAGCTTGGTTTCCGTTAATGAAACTCAAATTCAAATTCAGGACCGGAAAGTTCAAATCCAGACCAGGATTTTCTTTTCGCTAACCTGTTGAGCATGTTGTGAGGTGCAGTAACCCAAGCTCAGTACCTCACAGAGGTTCTACCTAAGGCCATCTCCAACACCTCTTCAAAACGAATCGAGAGATATATCACCAATGTGCCTAGTATTCAGCTGTGACCAGGAGTAGCCTAGGTGGTCAGGGTTACTGGAAGAACTCATTGGAGGTAGGTATGACCACCGGAAGAACATAACCTGCAAGGCAAAGACTACTGTAAGGAACATCATTCTGTTGTCCTCTTCGGTACTGCGGAATGGCCAGAAGGTCATATGTATATTTAGTGTAGCTGATAGCATCCTTCTCCATTTGATGCTGTGTACTAACTTCTGTACATAGCTGTCTCTGGCCTCTGACCATCTTACTACACCGAGGTACAAAATGATAGCAGTCATTTAATATTCTCCCTTTAGGAAACAAACAGACTACTTCAGTCAAATGTGCATAATATCAAAATTAGATGTAATTGTTGGTAGATTTAAAAAGCAGAATAATGTCCATTTTTTTTACATTTGCATATTTGGTAGACGCCTTCGTCCAAAGGGATGTCGATGTGAGGCAGATGCTACATCACAGGGACACGGTCGTCAAAGAGTCGACCGAGGTCCCAGCGCAGCTCAGATAAGATTCTGACTGAGCAGAAACACGAGCAAAATCGGTGTGGAAAACAGAGATTTATGAATTCCGGTGAGACGTTGTGAGAGAAATGGCTCGCTACTCGACATTTACAAGGCTCATCCCTGTTAGCAGTTAAACATAAATGTAGTTTACTAAAGATGCACGGAGGCCGAATTTACCAAAAAGCAGGGTAAATGAATGTTGTAGAATTACTTTCTATAGAGTGCTAGTTTTCATTGTAATATCATCATACGCTCCACTGGTGGATATTGGCAGGAGTTATAAGATGTCTATTTCTTAACTTCAGTAAATACGCAAAAACTGAGATTTAGCATTTACATTCTGTCACTACTACTGTCTGACCTAACGGGCTTGCTGAATTGTTCTGTTGCGATGCTGTCTGAGAGTGTACTGACCTTCAAAATTTGATAAATGTCACTGTTTTCTTCTTGTTATATTTTGCTGCCAACTCCCTCAGAACAAATTAGACCTGACTGTGATTTGAATAAATAACAGCCATCGTCATTAGAACTGGGCTAAAGTCCAGTAAAAACACAGTCAACTAACAGCAATTACATTTGCATGGTTCCATTTTCATTCCTCACACACAATAATAATTGTACAGATTAAAGACAAAACCGTGCTTCAGTGTCATTCGAAACTGATGTATTTAAAATATCTATGTTTCCACGAGTCCTTTTAATGAATTTTAAGAGGCCTATCAGACTAGTACAAATGCAGGTCATATTATTTTGGTTCCACAATGACTCTGCAGCCTCATTAAAAACAGCTTCCACAACATGATATGACCCCTCATGACCCTCGGGAAGCGAAATCATCTCACGCAGGGGATTTTAGATCCATGCTCTTTCTCCATGGCTGTGCCAGTCACAACAGGCTGGTGTCTGATCAGGGTCCTCCATGGCTCTGAGCTACACTTATTATGTATAAAGTGGCTGAGGCAAGTGGCTTAACAATCAGGTTGTTGACTCCACTAAGACGGTCAAGAGAGGTCCCACAGGTACTAATTATCTCCATGGACAGCAGATATGTTTTCATGGTCATCTTCTGGCATCTGTGGACATCATGTTTGACAAAGTGGGAGTTGGACCTTCCTATAGTGTCATCTAACATTTTAATTGATTTGATCAGGTTGTGGCACCTCTAGAGTAAAAATCAAATATATATTTCAACAAAGATCACCAACACGGTGTTTTCCATTTGATAAGCTCATGGTGATGGGTACTGGGAGCATTATTTTAACAGAGTTACTCAGATTTACAGTACAATACATAAAAAATATAGCCATCCATTTTCCATAAATGCCACTTCAGTGCTCGTCCAGCTCTTACCCCAGGAACATAAGGCATGGGAGATCGTGGATGGGGTGCCAGGGCATCGTTGACTCACCCATAGACAGAGGGCAGTTTGTGTCAGCAATTCATAAAAAAAAAACCAAAAAAAAACCTGTTTTTGATTTGCAGGAGACACCCCAGCCAAACGCAGGGAGTATGACCTTACTACGACATGGAGGTTTCATCCGGATACCCCAGGATTCCCCTGCAGTACAAAGACAAACAGAGGATGGGAAAACTACACTGGCTTAGTGTTACTGTAGAGGACAGAAAACAGATACTCCTCGAATTTCATTTGTTTAGTTTTATATTGCTTGCAGTGGTTGTTCTGATTGCCCGATGAGATTCAGTGCTGTCGAAAAGTATCGCACCTAGAGGGTTTCGTAACTGCAGCAACAGAGAACCAACACAACGAAAAAAAAACGCATTGGCACACTTCCATACGTGTCCACAACTGCATGAAAATGGTCAAACGTCACACACGTGTCTTACAAAACTTATTTGGAATGGTGATTTAAACACCGCAGAAATGAGGGAAACTGTTCAGTAAGAGAAGTCATGGAATGAAATATTGAAAATTTTTGGTTGGGGCAGAAAGCTAACCATGCTAATAGTCAAGACATGACTAGCCTTTCCTGTTAACGTTGTTTTTTTTTTTTTTTGAAGTTATGTGTTGGCATTTCTGTTTTACCAAAACCATCATACTGTACTGAGGTACAAAACAATAGCGGTCATTTAATATTCTCCCTTTAGGAAACAAATAGACTATTTCAGTCAAATATGCATAATATCAAAATTAGCTGTGATTGTTGGTAGATTTAAAAAGCGGATAAAATCCATTTTTTTTTTACATTCATATATTTAGTAAACACTTTCACCCAAAGGGATGTCGATGTGAGGCAGATGCTACATCACAGGGACACGGTCGTCAAAGAGTCGACCGAGGTCCCAGCGCAGCTCAGATAAGATTCCGACTGAGCAGAAACACGAGAAAATTTGGTGCCATTGAATGAGATGAGTGGCTACACCTCTCTCATGAGGAGCAAGTCGAGCGAGGGGTTAATCGAGGTCCTTACTCAGGTTGTCCAATTACGTGGCCATACACTGGGGATGCAGTATTCATACGAAGTTTCATTGAAATCGGATGTGAAAAGTAGAAGGACTTCAGAACCATGTTCTCAACATAAGTGCTAACAAAACAGACTACCGACACAACCAGGTAGAAGATATTTCTCTAAGCTATGTACTGGCTGAGAGCAGGCCCCAAGCTGGGCCGTGCTACCTGCCTCAACCAATAAGAGCAGAAGAAACAAGCTCACTCCGTCAGCCTCTGCACTCAACACCCTCTGCGTGTGATCCGTGCAATCACACCAAATTACCCCCGAAAAAATAGAAAGCATCATGCTGCAGGGAACACACGGCAGGGCGGACACCTACACGCGGCATGCGTCCCCGGCTGAGACCTCCCCTCAAGGCCCGCTACCGCTCACGGTCTGACCAGGACAAGAGCTAATAGAAATCCCAGTGTCTGTAAGTTATTGACAAGCACAATCCAGTCGAATTTAAAATAACCCAAACTCCAGGAAAAACACTGGTGGCTGCAATCTATCTTTGCAGAGTAGATCCTACAATTAAACCATATAAGACTCACCTGTCATATCTATAGTATATGTAACACATCCAAGTTTACCATATAAAAATCAGCGGCTGTTCTGGCACTGCTGTACACCTAAAAGACCTGCCTTGCACTGCCTCCACTCCTTCAGTTAACCAATTCCACACTTGCTCCCATGCCCTGTTACCCAGCCTTTAGCTGGCTCAGGCTAACACACGGTGTTCTATCAATGAACTCTTTTCTGTCTGTAGCTGTGCCCTGCTAGCCTCCACCGATGCCCTTGTCTGGTCTCCCTGTAGTATTCGTCGACAAACGCCCTTGTCCAGTCTCCCTGCAGTTTTCCTCAACAGATGCTCATCTAGTTTCCCTGTAGTTTTCATCGACAGACACCCTTGTCCGGTCTCCCTGTAGTTTTCCTCGACAGACGCTCGTCTAGTCTCCCTGTAGTCTTCCTCCACAGACACGCTTGTCTAATCTCCCTGTAGTCTTCGTCGACAGACGCCCTTGTCTAGTATCCCTGTAGTCTTCCTCGACAGACGCCCTTGTCCGGTCTCCCTGTAGTTTTCCTCGACAGACGCTCGTCTAGTCTCCCTGTAGTCTTCCCCAACAGATGGTCTTGTCTATTCTCCCTGTAGTCTTCCTCGACAGATGCCCTTGTCTGGTCTCCCTGTAGTTTTCATCGACAGACGCCCTTGTTTGGTCTCCCTGTAGTCTTCCTCGACAGACGCCCTTTTCCGATCTCCCTGTAGTTTTCCTCGACAGACGCTCGTCTAGTCTCCCTGTAGTCTTCCTTGACAGACGCCCTTGTCTAGTATCCCTGTAGTCTTCATCGACACATGCCCATGTCTAGTCTCCCTGTAGGCTTCCTCCACAGACGCCCTTGTCTAGCATCCCTGTAGTCTTCATCGAAAGATGCCCTTGTCTAGTATCCCTGTAGTTTTTCCTCGACAGACGCTCGTCTAGTCTCCCTGTACTATTGCCTGTCTCTGTATCTTGACTCTTGCCTTGTCCGTTCCCCCCTCCTTGGTTCCTTCCGCCTGCTCGTCCCCAGTAAAGTCTGCCCCGTTCACGCTGTTGTCCTGTGTCTGTCACCTTTCTGTCTCCATAAACGGGCCTAGTTCTGGGTCTGAGCTGTGACACTTTCAACCTTCAGCTTCAATAGCTGTTCATACCCGTGTCGTAGATGAGTACCGTTTTGGTGTGTCTTGTGATTGCATTGTCTTTATTTTATTAAACTTTCCTCAGAAAGCCCTGCTAAAATCCACGTCCTTCACAAGTACACGTAATAAATGGAAATGACTTAAAACATTTCCATACGAATAAGGGACACTTAAACAACTGTTGTCTCTATAATAAATTAATAGTTGCACAACGGTCCTTCCCAACACTGAACCAATGCAAACACCAAACAACTCAGGTTTCCCTCCCACCTACATCTGAGCTCAACTAAAAAAAAAAGCCCCCTGTAATGGAAGCCCCTCATCCCCCCAGCAAAATGCATCTACCCACGTTACATATAAGCATTTTGTCTGTACCTGTTGGACTGAGGGATAAGGTGACCCTGGCCAAGCAGGTGATTACTGGTGATGAATGTGTTTATACTGCATTGGGCAAAAATCTGAATTGCCTCTCCGCGATCAAAGCAAATCAAATCCAACCCTCGGCCCTTCAGATGAACCCTCATCTTATTGCCTTGCCATAGGTGCAGGCTACCGCGCACGGCAGGTTACAATGAGAAATCCACACTAGCCTACGGCAGACTGGAAATTGTGTTCTGTTTTATTCGGTCTCAGACTTAGGGATGATGTCCTCTGGGCAGTAGGTAACATGCTGCTGGACTGATTGAGGCCATAGTCTTATAGCCTGGAGTCTGCTGTTTTAAGTCCCAGCTGGGGACACACTCTTGTACCCTAGAAAGAAATTCTTATATTGCGTCAGAACCTGTTTGTATAAACGAGTACAATAGTGAGTGACTTTACACAGAAGTGAAAGAATAGGAACCAGGTGATGATGTGGGGTATCTGTGAAAGGTGAGGCTGGGGTATTAGGGGAAGCGGGTTTAAGGGTACCGGTGTTTTTCACACAGCTACCTGACTGAGTACCTGCACCAGGGACTGTCAGGGACGCACCACATGTCGCGGCCGAGGACCCAGCAGCCGCCTGGCGCTAAAGCGGATTGGCGGACTCAGCAGGTTAACTGGCGAGAGGTCTGGGAGCCAAGTCACATACTCATGAAGTCATGGTTACACACACACACACACACACACACACACACACACACACACACACACACTGCTCCAACTATAAGATTCTCTTTTTATCACCCCAGAACTATAGAAGTAAACATTAAGTTTTTGAAATTCAGCTTAGCCCAGGGATATCATTCTGAACATTCTGTAATTAAAGATACTAAATGTTCTCCTTGTTGAGATAGCTGTCTCTGAACCATTAAGGGCTAGACACCGATCTCTCACACTGACTGAACTTCTTAACAAATGTGTGCTCTGGTGCCTGGCTTATCCTCACAATGTGTTTTTGTACAATAATGGATCTGGCAGAGCGGCTAGAACATAGGCTGAAATGGGAACACGGACAAAGGCTACAGTGAGTGATGAGAACCATTACACAACCTGATGATCTTCTGCGGTCAACAAGAATGACCTTCTAATTAACTCCAGCAATGTCCAATCAATTGTAGAAAACTGGCTTTCAATCAGAATTCCAGGGTGTAGGCCGACCTGGGGGGTGAAGCAGCCTGTGTTCTGCTCGCACTACCTGGATGAGCTCCTAGGAAGCAGTTCCTCAGCTGGTGGCCTTCTCGATCTGGAGGGCAGAGAGTCACAAGGTACTGGTAGATGGGGGTCAGGGCACAACCTGAAACTGCTGTTCACTTAGCGGAGAATTAGCCACGGAGGTCGCTGGTGCTGGCATTTGGCGTTAGCTTCAGTTGTCATCAAACCAGATAACTAATTAAAGACACTGCTGCCATGAAGGAAACAACACAGCAGCCACCGGGGACCAATGTCGCATTCCTCATTGACAAACATCCATTTATTTTTCGTGCCAAGTGCCGAACGTGATTACTCAGAGCAAAAGGCAAACAAATACTTCAGACGAGAGTAATTAGGACCAAAGCCATGTCTCCGATTTCCCGCGGCACTAAATTCCGAGGAAACGGTGCCTTCGTTTCTGTCTTCTCTTTGTGTTGCCCATCCTCCATTTTGTACTTCTCCTCGTTTAAATTGCCGATGCGGACGCGTGGCGGAAGAGACGAGGGGGACGGAAACCAGAAACCGGTGTATGTGCGGTACGACAGCATTCGGTGGTGACAGCCTCTCCGGAATAAAATGCCGCACGGGAAGTATTTAGAGAATTAAAGATACAAGAATGAATTGCCTTGAATTGTCTATTTTTTATATGAAAAAGAAGTTTACCATACTACTCTACTATTATATATGAACTATACGCGTGTGTGTGTGTGTGTGTGTGTGTGTGTGTGTGTGTGTGTGTGTGTGTGTGTGTGTGAGAGTTAATACAGTGGATGTGCTTTCTGGACAAGCCCCATATGTTTCATCCTCTGTTTACCCAGAGGTCAATTTCCACATATGAATTAAAAAAGAACGTTTAATAGCAAATATCCAGCGTACAAGTGCTAATAACATCTAATCTACGCACTGCTTATCCGAAATACAGTTCTGACACCAAATAAGTGAAAGCAGACAAACCGTAATCTGTAACTGCATCACAGATACCCTGCCGATGAAAAGCACTGGGATTTTCTAATGCTCTATTAGGGCCGAAGCACTTTGAGAGTCACATGTGAAAGAGACAGGGTACAGAATAGCAATTAAGGAAAAATGATTTAGCAAATAACAAACAGCACCTATGTCCCAGTCTGCTTTTAGCAGCGATTAAAGCTGAACAAATCCTAGGCATTCTATTAATTCATTTTCTATTCATGTGGTGACGTGATCTGTGTAGCCCCAAATCACTACAATGGCATCACGGTCAGGCCGTGCATGTTCTGTCTTGGTATCACTTTCAACATCTCTTCATCTGCCTTCTTTTTCGAAGAGCTCTGATAGGGTATCTCACCATGAGCACATTACTCGAAGCCAGGGCGTCGAATAAACTTTACCTGACACGGTGCGTTATGTAAGGAACCGGGATCCACAGTGGGAAGGTTAACGAACACAGCAGAACCTCTTTCTTGCATTAGAAGCTCCACCGTTGACAAGCAGAATATGAGGCGAAAGATACACAGTTAAGCTGGAACGATGCACAAAGATGACTGTTTCCGGAAAATGGTGAAAAATAAACATGGAACATTCTGCAGATAAGAACAGCGGGGAAGACAGTGTGAAAGAAAGCCGAGCGAGACTTTTCTGAGGTTGTCACAAGGAGGCATGCAGCGGGGACGTGTAGCCAGGATTTTTCAGATTAAAAGAATAAATCATGAACTTATTAAGATACATGGCCTGAATTAAAACACTAAAGCATTATAAATTAATTCATTTAAAACATTTAAGTTTGTAATAAATAAATCTCAGTCCTGGTGTCAATGGTTTCAGCGTAATTAGTTTCCATTGGATTAAGTTTGTTCAGTAAACAAGATCACTGCTGTTTGTTTGATGAAATGGTTTTCACTCTGAGTAATGCATGGCATCGACATGCCTCTCTAGCCAGCTGTCAAGCAAGATGGTGTTGTAAAACTGAGGGTTAGGTGAGGGGGCCCCTGGCAGACGTGCGGCTAGTACTTCCAGTCCTCCTGGGGCAGCAGGGAGCATTGTGATTAAGAATAAGTAACAAGACAGTAGCCTCTAACCTTGGCACAGAATCCTTAGCTATTTCAAACCTCTCCTCAGGTCAGTCTGGTATTTGCACCTACCTTCCAGTAAACTCAGGTACTTATTAAACTCGACCACCAGCACACTTTGGCTGTGTTTTAACTCTCGTTTTCATCGCCTCCACTCGTTTCCTTTCCTTGTCTCCTTGTCTACTAGTTCGAAGCTCAAGGAGGAGGCGAGGGGAAGAAAGTAGGAAAGCAATTGGGACAACCTAAAGAAACGTACACCTTCCTTCTATGAAAATGAGCGACCGTCGCGTGCCTCGCTCTGCCATTCGCGAGCGTGACGCGCCAGAGTCATTCTCTTCTGTGAAGGAGCCACTTCGTCACATCCCCGCTGAAGGAGACATCTGACGGAACATCTGGCTTCCTACTCTCGTCTCATACAGTATTGGGACACCCTTCAACATCCGGAATTTGGAAGTATTTCCAGTGATGGAGGATAGGAAGCAAGTGTAGGAGACGAAATGAGACGACAAAGATGCAGCCGTTGTTTAGCTCATCAGTACCGCAGGAAGTTAATTGACAGATTAAGTTAATTAATGAAATGAGTTGGTGGTGAAATTGAACAGATTCATGGAATGACAGGGGTGCTCCTGAGGAGAGGTGCAGAAATCTACAGTCTGCCCTGGAAGAGCAGTTTTTGATAATGAGCTGGACAAACAGCAGTGACCTAATCATCCTGGAGAATGAAGAACTCTTGTGTCTACAGCAGAATGCTGCATGCATGACTTGAAGGAAGCCTGCAAGGTTGGTTGTCATTCTGAAAAATCGAAAACGCTTTGCTCAGTTCGTGCCTCGTAAGAGAAGAAACACTCGTCTGTGACTGATGTTGTTTTTCTGTGTTTCCCCTCCACTGGAAGGAGCACGCATTTCCAGTTCATCTCACTGGAAGCTCGTGTTGCTTCCTGACTTCCTGTCGCCATTTTTTTCCCCCTTCTTAAAAAAGCAAATACGTTGTCAGAATTTCCAGCTCACCGGCACGCAGATTTCGCACTAAAGAATTTGTGATTATACATATTTTAAACATTAGCGCAAAATAATCACGTACTTTGTCCGCATGTTAAATAATATGAAGCATTTTTTGTCTTCGAATGTCCTCGCTGACCCTGACTTCTGTGTTTTGATATTATTGCATTACCTAGATAAAGCAGTGCACCTGAAGGAGAAATTTATTTAAGTCAAGGTAATTATGTTTAAGTACTCAGGTTTAACTTAACTGGACTGTCATGAAAATGAGATGGTAACCAGCAATAAGCGAGATTCTAAAGGGGGGGATCTGGAAAAACAATATTTAATTAAACAGTGTTATATGCTTGCCCACGATGCCCTGTTTTATACCTCGGGCTGGGAGTATAATCCTGGTCCGCATGCTGGTTTTGTATCCTTGAGGTCTGGGCCAAAAAAGTCTGCAGAATTCTTTTTTTTTTTGAACTTGAACTCAGGGTTGCTTAATTACTTTCAAAATTTTTGCAGCCAGTAATAATTCTCACTTTTGCTGCAGCTTAATTTCTATAATTTTGCTGACCCAAGGTGTCATCTCCAAACAGCTTTGTGTCAATATCAGAAAAATAGCATTAAGTCCATCCAATTGCTCGGATAATTAAAAAAATGAAATAAATTAGGGATTCTGTGCCCGTTAGGCAGAGAGCTGTTGCTGTGGAGCCAGGGTTTATCTCCTCTACTCAAATTTAATGAGCCAAAAGAAATTGTCTGTCCTTCTCTGAAAGTCAGGGCCTTACCTCAGTAACGCCAGCCCCAAACCAGCCAAAGGCTGAGCTGTTCATTATCTTCGAATGGAAGCCCAAACAGCCGTACGTACATGGTGCTCAGTTCCAAATGCAAATCGAACGTCTTTTGATCATTTTCTGCACAGTTTAGTTAAGTTTGACGGAATCTGAAATTGCAGTGCCTGTCCTGCAGTCAGTCAGTGCAATGCAGACCTATTCCAAATCATTGTTTATGAATCCTGCACAATAATCTATACATTTTCATCTGTTTCCAAAAAAACCTCAACCTTGAAAGTGATGTAACAAAACAAAAGTCAGCCATGCGAGGTCGTCTTAAGTTTTTTCCACCCCAGAGCATTTTGACATCGATCTTTTTTCATTTCCACAATGGAAATGCATAAAGTAAATGTGTTTATTTCAATTGACTCTATTCTAAAACATTAAATGAATTTCCGTGTAGCGAAATCACGCAACAAAATGTGTTAACGTCAGCCTGCAGCATGGTGTTAAGCTTCAGGGGTCATGTGACCCTTTTGACGAGGCTCCCAGTATTTCCGAGGGGTTCACAGCCCGCCTTCTCAAGCACTGGTTTCCAGCTTCCTAAAAGCAGAAACAGCTGCCCCTCTCCGATATCGATAGGATGTTTTGCATATGATTTGTTTTTTTCTCTAACTTCATGCATTGCAGATCCTGAAATTATTTCGCCTGCTCTCATATTCAGTGCCCATCCATCCATCATCCAACCATTTATCCAGTTACACGTGACATGTAATAGGAATATGGCTGGAGTATACATCACGAAAATGTATTTATTCCTCATGTATTGTGTTTACATCTGTTCCATAGTTCCTGAGCAAGTAGCTTAGCCTGGAAATCATACAAATAGAACTGCGGTGGTGCATATTAATTCCAGGCAACGTTCTGGTCTGATTGCCTGTTTGACCCCAGGCCATGGTTTTGTTTATCAGCTGTGCAAACATTGCCTGTTCTAAAGCAACCTGAATGGCTCCGCAGCCTCATCACATGACCCCTTTCTACAAAGCTGGTCCAGCTGAAGACATCCCGATTGATGTACAGCAGTCTGGTAACACCTTGCTGGAAGGACGGTAGGGGGCGTAACGGCATAGCTGCCGCCCTTCCGTGTGCGCGGCCCCCCTGCTGACCTGGCTGACCTCACATGTACAGCCATACTGCCGTGGCTTTTAGCAAGTCAACCAGAAAATGTAGAGAAGCACAGATCTGCAGAAAGAACCACTTTGACATGCTTCCCGGTGTCAGAAATTATTTTCATTTTTTTTTTACACTTCTGGTGCATGAGGCAAATGCCAGCATTCAGATCAGGACAGGAAAAACAGGATGGATTTAGAAACAGGTGTGGTAACATCAGTGGTGTCATATTAGCACAGCTAGCTGAGAAAATGTTAGCGACGGCGTTAAAATTCAAAAACGCTACCGCTGACCCGCGACATCTTCATTTGTGTGACAGAGCAGGTCAGCACATCGCAGTGTATCGCAGGAAGCAAGGCAATTAAGCAGTTCTCCATGCCGTATTCCATCAGTGGAAGGTGGTGTTGATGAATTAGTGAGGTCCAGAGTGGCACTCCCACATGGTATGGGCTTTTAAATTAGCCAGCTTCTGATGACTGTTGTCATGCAGCAGGACAGCGTTAAGGCAGTCTAGAAAAACTGGCATAATAGGAATAATACTGGTTCCAATAATTAGTGATTATTTTAGTAAAATTTAAGCAGCACTCAGATTAACTGTGACTATTTTGGCACCAAGTGACAGATTTGAAGTTGCTGCTTTCCACATGTCAAAATTTGAGCAATGGGCTTATTTCACCTTCACAATCATAACTAGTGTGTTAATGAAGTCTATCGTGACGTGCATCCTTTCTATCAAAGCGATGCAGGCTGCAGACCCGCCAGGACGCTGGCTACCGTCGGATGGAGAGAGACGCGGTGTTAATTGTTGTCATGCAGCGGCATCTACTGGCCGAAAGAGGAAACGCAAGGTATGATTTTGGTTCTCGGGAAAGATGAAAAATAAAAACTCATCGCCATCACATCTAAGGTGCTCGCCTGATTTTTTTTTTCTACTGTTTTCTGGGAATAGCTTAAATTTCAGAACTGTTCCCATAATACGTAACTTTTTAGCCAAAATTTCATATTTATACAATGTACGATGTAAACAACAAAAAAAAAACAATTCAAACAGGTTCTTTAATTGCTAAGTAAAAAAACGAATGTGTCCATGTGGATTATAGCACATACCCACTGTTTCCTCGATCCTCCACTGCATCTGCGGACTCTTTTAGAGACGCATGTTCTGTGCTTTTGAGTCGACTCACTAGGGGGCGCCCCTTTTTTGTTGTCGACTCCCTGCAGTTCTCGACATCAACAGTAGGAGGCGCATATGCAAAACAGATTGCGTGATAAATGAGTCAAAACGGGATGGGAGGCGCGGGAATCACGCACTTGTTGGTCTAATGTATGAGTATCTTGGAAGGTGGCGTGGGGTCAACTTTAATATATTATATCTGTGAAAGAGGTGCCTGAAAGAAAAGAAAAAGTATTACGTTGGACAAACCGGTCCTTTTTTAGAACCATACTGCACTTACAATAGCAGCATTTATTAAACGTGCTCCTTCGGTTATTAATTTTAATCAATATTTTTAAATTGTACCGTCATCCTGTAGCTCTAGTACAGCTTTACGCAGTAGAATATGACCTCCAGGTGATCTCTTAATAGCATAATATCGTCACCATAGATTTGAGTCATGTTTGATGCAGGGTTCTCGACACTCTGCGTGATTGCAGGCCTGTGTGTGGGTGTATGAGTGTTTTCAAATGAAAAAGTTTCTCCAAACATTTGGATCAGTGGCCAGCACGCAAATGCTACCCATTAAGCCCGCGTGTAACCTCGGCGTTAACCTGATCACTGGGTTGCTTAGCAACAGGAAGCAGGAGTGCCTCAGTAATTTTGCAGGGGCCCCAAGTGAAGTGTTCACCACACACACAAGTGTCAGGCGGTTAGAGGGTGAAGCCCCAAATATAGCATAACAAACTGCGTATGTGGGTGAGAACGGAGTGAATCTGCTTTCCAGTCAGACGCCGTGACCCACTGCATGGCCACCGATGCATATTCACTGGGCACAGAACGATAACACGAAACATGGTATTGTTCTCACCGTGCATCAGTAACATTTGAAATGTCTTGTGCCTTTTACCATGCAGATACTGTATATATATATATAATATACATTAAATCTCAAGCAAGATAGCTATAAACTAACAGTCATTGCCAAGAATTTATTGAATCATGGAAGGGTGATATCATAAATTGATAGAATCTGGCACTCATGCTTTCATAAAATCACGAATTCATGCAACAAGAGGTAGTCAGAGATAACTGATATGATTAGTTACAGGAAAATTCTACTGATTGTAAAATATTTTTGAGGGATACCTATATCAACATAGTGAACCTGAAAATAATATTTAGAAAGTCTCCTCCAAACAGTGATATGTGTGTAAGTGAATTCATACAGCATTCAGACAAGGTCTGGAGATTCAGTTGCTAAGCATTAGATCAGCTAAGACATGGTCTTAATTAATTTTAAAAGCAGTGTTATCTCACCTGTACCCAGCCAGCCACGCCCAACATAATCTCGATCTTGAACCACCTGTTTCTGGTCAGTAGATCACCGTCGATTCCCAAAGCTCACTTCCTTAAATGTGAAATACTGAGTCTTGTCACCATTGCTGAGCGTTTCCTTGAGATCGCTGCATTCGGAGGTTGACCCGTGTCTATGTCACTGACTTCATTTTCCTCTCTGAGCCGTGTTTTGGATTTGTTACCTTTGTTGATTGCTCTTCCGGGATATCTGCACCCTCTGTCTGTTCTTCTGACTTTGCTTCTTGAATTATGTCTTGGCTCGATGCCCCGTGTATTGGATTTTCAGGCTTTGACCTTTTGCCAGCCTACGACTTTCAACTCTGAAACTTAACAAAGCCGTAGCTCTGTACCTAGATTTGTCCCAGTGGCTTCATCGCAAGTGTGATTTTTGATTCCATCATCGCACAAACAGCCATCCTCCTGAGATTTTCACATACTGTATTGTTTAGAGTTTACAGATCAATGTACGGTGAACAAAACACATGCAGTTAATTGGCATTTTTGTGCCCATCAAAGTCATGTAAGTGAGTGATGTCAAGGGGAACGGCCAGACTTGTTTACACAAACAGGAAGTCGACATGCAAAATAAGAACTCAGTAAAACAGTGATGTACAGAAAGGCTTCTCTGAACACACAACTCGTCTAGCCTTAAAGCAATTCAGGAGGCAAAGAACTTGATGCTAGCTAGGTGTAGCTAATAAAGGGCTTAACGATTGTTTATTTACATTCGTCCTTCGGAACAATAACGCTTTGGGAATTACGAATCACTGATCAAGTAAAGAGCACCAACAGGAGCTGAATGTAAATGTAATCAAAATCAGCCGTGGGCGTGGAGCGTATTTGAATTTATTTCTGTTTTTGCTAGTAAAAAATTAAATAAGCAGTAGATTCAGGAAGTTAGACTCGTAAAGACGTAGACTGATAGATTAATAGTTACAGTACTTGTGGCCAAAAAGGGATTAAAACTACATTTATTGTCTTTCCTGTCACTAATCTGACGATCATGTGACTCGTGACGTACTGAAAGTTATCTGTGCAAATCAGTCTGGAAGTGATTCTCGTGAGCTCATGCACTGCCATGCAAATGTGCCAAAAACTGATCTATCTAAAATTCCTCAAGTAACTAAAATTTGCTCGTGCTACAGTGCTGATGAATTG
Organism: Gymnarchus niloticus; assembly: GCA_009936485.2. NCBI lineage: Eukaryota > Metazoa > Chordata > Actinopteri > Osteoglossiformes > Gymnarchidae > Gymnarchus > Gymnarchus niloticus. Next base: position 10,054 of record JAACJT020023129.1, on the reverse strand, counting down.
AATAATTTTGCTACTTGCAGTGTATCGTTGGACCTCAGAGATGGGTCCAAATGGGTCAACACCTGTAGCCACAAAAATAACTCAGCAGATGGAGCAACAGAGGAATAGTCACAGAAAAGACGTTTACTCTCTGATTCAGTCCACCATTTTTCATAGCGAGTATTCAGCTTTCGAGACACTATAGTTTCTAACAAAAGCATCATTCAGCTACCCGCATGGGCCTCTCCCAGACTGCAAACTGAGAAAAAGATAAAATAAAAACAACACAGCTCCACAGATTTAAAAGATATTTTGCTTGCTAAGCAATTCTGATCAGTTATGGATTACCCAAGAGGGATATTATACACTGTTTCTACAGTCGGAATTACTCTTTTATGACAGAAGACATTGTTGAGATGTTTTTATTTTTTCAAGTGCATTACCTGATGGAAATTTGAGTATGGCTCCAATAATGCAAATTACAGAATAAAGACATAACATTCTAAACAAATGTGATTTAACTGCAGAATACAACTGCCAGCATATTTCCTAAAACCTTTTTACACCTCACAGTGTCTCTCCATAGACGACGTGTTGGCTTAATAGGACATGCTGTTGTCTTGCATTTAAAAAGACGTGTCACTAAATAGTTTTTAGCATGTGCTCTGGGATGGCCTGAAATGCGTTATTCCTCATCTTTTGTGGATCCTGGGAAGTGCTTCCTTGAACTGGATAAGTGGATATCATTCTTTCATCATTCATTCATTCATTTATTTTTTCATTCATTCACTCGTTCATTCATTCATCCTGGCTTTGCTGCGAGCACGCTGAGCAGATCAGACCAGACCTTTCCAAGACCACAGTCTCACTTCCAAGACCATCCACCTGTGGAGGATCTCCAGATGGTCCCAAGCTAGCAAGAGGATCCCGGGTCTTCCCCAAGGCTTCTGCCCAGTGAGACGTCCCTGGAACATCTGCCCTGGGAGCCATCCAAGTGGGCTTCTGATAAGACGCCCAATCACCTCAGCTCTCCCCCTCTCAATCCGAAGGGACAGCGGCTCTATTTCAATGTCCCTCTAATTCTCCGAACTCCTCGCCCTTTCACAGAGTGAGTGGAGCACCCCTGTAGGGATAAGAGGTCTTGCATTAATATTTTCTGTAACATAGCTATCTGTCTGAAACACCCACTGAGAACGTATTGCATGTGTTCATGCAGAACTCGTGTAACGCTTTCCAGCTCGGCATATTACGCCATGTTGACAGCTGAAGGTATTGCTTGCAGTGTACTCGTGTATACCTGTCTCCCTGCTCGACGGATATTTAGCTGCGGTGACTGCTATAGCTGAATGATCACGAAACAGGTGGGCTGTGTTAACCCCTCGCTGCTGAGGGACTGACACAATAGCGATGGCAATACAGAGAAATTAAATCTCGAATTACATAATGCTTGAATTTGAGTCGTGCAGTCGTGATTTCGGAATAACCAATTCACAGAATATTCTGGTTCTAGTGACGTTCCATCAAGCCGTACATCCTGCTCTCCCTTTCCAAACCCCTGCATGACGTTCAGTAAAACACACAAGACCTTCCAGGGACAGGGTGACACTGAGCATGGCCTTTTCCTGTAGTCATATGCCTTCCTGTCCAGATGCATTGAGGGTCATTTCTCTTCTGCCTGTATTTTGGGAACTTTATGAGAAATGTAATCACGTCTTGGAGTGGCAAACTGGTCTTAGACCTCCTGTTCTGGGAATTCAGATCCCACCTTCACTCATTGTGTGTAGTCTGTCTGTATGCTCTCACCATCTCATGCAGGGGTTCCCATCCCTGTACCCTGCGAAGGCCTGGCACCCCATCCAGGGTGTTCCCATCCCTGTACCCTGCAAAGGTAGATATATACTTATATATACATATAGTTTGAATTATTAAAAAAACAGCTTAAACTTTTTAACACATTTCAACGATGACTTATAGCACTGTCTGGTAATATAGAAATATAATTTTCCTCTGTTCAGTTTGATTCCTGCATGGAGAGAATGGTCTTGGGATGCTAAAAGGGAAGACTAATGAGCTCAGGTCATTCTAGCTATGCCAGGTCCATATTCCCATTCATTTATTTTGGGAGCCTCGTTAATAACTATGCAAATGAGAGCCTTCAATAGAACTGACAACCATCCAAAGAACAGCTATGAACCTATGGCCACCTCTGTGTGACTGGCTCACCTGTTCAACATTAATGTGGCCTGCAGACAGTCCGAGCTTCATGTTGTCCCTGACCAGTCGTCGTTTCTCCAGGTAACAAGCTGGAGAAGAAGAACTGCTGGAATGAATTTACAGAAAGCCTGAGCTTGGCAATACCGTGCATCCCGTAGTCGGGTGAGTCACCAGCTTTAGGGAAAAAGCAGAGTGAGGCGTTAGAGCTTACTGGAAGGAGGGCATCTGTCAGGCTGAAATCCTTTTGTCTTACCCCGTAACAGCGATGCGAGCTGCAAGACCGGACCTGTTTAACCTAAGAGGCAGTGATAGAAGTGGATAGGCAGTGTGAAACGCGAACAGATGGACGGATCCGCTGTGCATCAGGAAATAGAGTACCAATGGAAAACTACCGAATCCTGGAGCCAGAGAAGCTCTCCTCCATACCAGTAGTGGCAGAGCCAAAGTCTTCAGAGGGGAGTCTACACAGGAAATGCATTCCGTACATCACACATGGACAGTAGCCTGTTAGCTTAGCGTGTAGTGCTTTCCTGCCACTGTTGGGACAATACCAAGAGAATATGGTGGGGTGAGGTCAGTAATAAACATTTAGTGAGATAAGTACTTGTGACAAGTTTATCCTCATCCAGCAGACCACTTGTTCTAGACAGAGTTGAGGGGAGCCTGACGTTAATCCCAGGCAGACCCTCTGGACAGAATGACAGTCAATCACATGGCACATCAACTCACAAACTAGATGCAGTTTTCGAATGGCTGCATCTGTTTGGGCCTGCACAGCACAGGGAAAACTCGAGACACGGACCTGGGATTTGAGGGTGACACAAGACTCCGGGCCACCGTACCACACTCAGGTTAAACTGACTCAGGAAACGAATAAATATTTAAGCTTAATTTGACTCCAGGGCACTTGTGGAGTGTTGCGTAAAGCCAGTAGATAGGGTGTGGTTACAGAGTGAGAGAGTTCGCTGCAAGTGATTTACATATTTCACACCCTAGTCAAACATCTGGTAATATTGTATAGAGAGTCTCCTGTTCAAGTTTTAGCCTCAGACACCCTCTCCAGGGAAGCCGTGTGTGCAAAATAAACCGTCTAGACTCGGTTTCTGGTGCTGTTTACATGGTGATTGTCCAGCACAGTTTATGAGGTTACACAATTCAGTTTAAAGCCAGTGCCCGTCGCTCTTGGTCCGTTCTGAAAGTGGTCATACTGAGCCACACAGGTCTTTCTCACGAGGTGTGGAGGTATCCACCTTCATAAATAATAGTTTTGGAAAACCAATTTAAAACTGTTTTCATAGCGCCTTTTGAGAAAGTAACGTAGACACCTTGGATTGCGAAACAGGTTAGGCCAGAGGACAGCCCACCCTAAGACACACAGAATAAAAACTGTCGTTTTGAGAGGAACTGAAAGAAACCCATGTACAGCCTGGGTGGGGACAAACTTTGGGTTGCCATGGAATATGGGAAGGGCTTGCAGGTTGTGGCTTCACCCAGGTTACCAAAGGCTGGAAAAAAAAACAAAACACACCAATTTATACACAGTACAGCGAAGGAGGGACAGGTGGATTAGTCAACATTCCGTATGTTCACCTGACTCTCCTTCCTGAGTCGATCTAGTTACCTGCAACCTTAGGGAATCGGTTTAATTTCAATTTAATTCAACTCAAATCAATTAAATTCAATTAATTTCAAATGTATTTAAATAGCCCTTTTAACAAGGAGCATGGTCACAAAGTGCATTAGAGAGTTTCAGGCCCGAGGCCCCAACAAAGTAAGCTGGTCGAAATTGAAAAACGCTGATTAGATTTTAAACACATTAAAGTTTATGTACAGTACTGTGTAAAAGTCTTAGGCAGGCAACGACGATGATGTTTAAATCAGGTTCATTTTGGTGTAAAACTACGACTTCAGGCTGGTCAAAGTGTGTCAGTTTCCGTATTTCTAAATATCTCTTCATTTCATCCCAGAATATACAGTTATCATCCAACATAGTCATGTACTTAAAGAGATCAACTAGGAGTGCACATTGTCAGGCTAATTAAGACCTCATAATGTGAATTAGCTCGTTAAGTGTACAGGTTAACTGAGCTGGTGGTGAAAATGAAGAAATACACGGAATGGCTAAGCTTCTTTCAAGGAGAGGTTTGGAAACTAAAGTTATGTTGTTGGAGCCGTCCAACCAGATATCGGTAATATTTAACAGAACAGAGGAAATTATTTTTACTAGTTTTCTATTACTCTTTATTCATATACATTCTAATGTAAAATTATGTTTTTTTTGTCTGAGCAAAAATACAATTACTGGCCAGATAAATGGCCTTAAACATTTTCTTCAACTGCCCAAGACTTTTGCACAGTGCTGTACATATTAAATTTTTATATAATGTTTTCAGCTGCTTATTCGAGTCATGATTTAAGAGGGCTGGAGCTTTTCCTAGGCAACATAGGGCACACTCTGGATGCAATGCCAGTCCATCACCGGGCACAAGGATGGGGTACACCCTGGACGGGATGCCAGTCCATGACAAGGCACAAGGCAGGGGTACACCCTGGACGGGATGCCAGTCTATCACATGGCACAAGGCAGGGGTACACCCTGGATGGGATGCCAGTTCATCACAGGGCACAAGGCAGGGGTACACCCTGGATGGGATGCCAGTTCATCACAGGGCACAAGGCAGGGGTACACCCTGGATGGGATGCCAGCCCATCACAGGGCACAAGGCAGGGGTACACCCTGGATGGGATGCCAGTCCATCACAGGGCACAAGGCTGGGGTACACCCTGGATGGTCATAATTATGGATCATCATTATTAATCATCATCATAGGGTATCTTCACTTGGTCAGTAACACATGATGTGACCAGTCTGCCTTCCAGGGTGATACGGAGTACAGAAGTGTCTATCTGCCACATAAAGACAGACTTTACAGGCTACCTGTCTCAGTGGAACATGGTGGTGCCTCAGTTGTCCACAAGATGCTGGTTCTCACTGTTTTGAAACATCTAAGTAACGTGAAGCATGAAAGTGACTTCAAAATAAAGGTCCCAAAATAAAAACTAATCCTATCATTATTTTGGGTGGGTTGGGGGTGGATGGGTGGCATTTTTGCTTGTGTGAAATGTATGCATGGCAGGTGGGGGACACACCTCAGTTTCCTCCTACAGCCTTGATTACTTTGACAATAGTAATATCTTGTCTCTCACCAGCCAAGACCAATTAGAGTAATTATTTTTCATCATCTGTTTTTGGAGATACTGTGTTCTTTAGCGCTTAACTCAACAGTCCATGAAAAATTATAAAGCTCAAAAATCCTATACAGTAATACAGCTAGTTAGGCAGTGATGCGAGAAGCGTTTTTTTAGAAAAGTGTTTATTCAGTTTTAAGTGTTCCTTTCCAATTATATTTAAACTTAAACACTCGCCAGAGCAAGACATTTGAAAATGGAAGAATGAATGGATTATTCCAGACATATCAGCAATCATCACTACAATGAGATTCATTTTAGCCTTTGTTTGTATTAAATAATATCTTGTTGTTTACCCATTATGTTGATTTTATTTCAATAATTATGTTCTGAAGCTGAAATCTGTTTGGGTAAGAAACATTGTATTTCCAGGAATTCTTTCTATTTCTTCTTCTAGAAGATAAACTTAATATTTGCTTTTTGCTTACACAGAATTTTAAATATATTCATTGTACAGATCCGTTAATGAATTTCTGTAGATTTTCAGATTTTTTCACAAAAAGATCTTTTCCTTTCTCATAGTCAGAAAGTCCATGTCTAATGTTTTATTTTGTTGTTGTTGTCCCCATGTGGTTCTGATATTGTAATACGGGACTTTAGAATTCAGAGTCAGCCAGAAACTTAACCTAATCCTAACCCTAAGTGATGCTTTATTTAGATGCTACTACAGAACATGGTAATTGTGACGTGGAGTTAGCCCAGGACCTGTCATTAAATCTCCAGTACAACCTATAAAGAGTCATTTCTCTCACGCCAAAAGAATGAACACAACTTTCAGACAATTCTTCAGTATTCTCTGCACAATGCCCTCTGTGATCTCGTCATCACAGGGCATTAAAACATTTGTATTTAAATTTCTCCCTTTAATAATAATAATAATAATAATAATAATAATAATAATAATAACAATTTTTGTGCATTAGGCAGCATGAAGGTTAGAGTTCCACCACTCTTACTAACCTCAGTCTTGTGTTTTGGGCTTTTGCTGATAATTGCTGATCAGGTTTGTCTTATTAAGAACCTCCCGCTGTTTTCTGGCATGTTGAGACCTATGGTTCATGGTTGCTGTCAAGGCTTACCAGTAATATCACAGCCGAGGCCAGAAATGAGACAGTTTACTGGATTTTAGTAACACTGGTCATGCTAGAGAGCCGCTAACCGGTTAGCACTATTTCCTTAGCCCTACAGAGTTGGGGGCTTGACTCCCACATCTGCTCTGCAGTGCTTTTTGGGTACCCTCGCTTCCTCCCAAAGTCCAAAGACAATCTCTCAGTTGCCCATATGTTGTGATGGTGTGTGTGTGTGTGTGTGTGTGTGTGTGTGTGTGCCTTGCAATGGACTGACAGCCCCTCCAGCGTGTACCCCAGCCTTGTGCCCTGTGATGGACTGGCATCCCCTCCAGCCTGTACCCCAGCCTTGTGCCCTGTGCTGCCTGGCATAAACTCCTGGTGACCCTAACCAGAATAACCACTTTGAAGATAGATGGATGTTATGCAAATGAATCATTTTTAATTTTTTTGCAAATATTATGATTGAGTTTATTAAATGAGTAATATTTGATCATGATAATATTACAGTATCAACCAGTAACCACTGGTTAACTTGAGAAAAAAACTCATGCCAGGACTCTAAGGCTAGGTTCATCTTGAATCTACTAGATGTAGCTAGGGTCAGTCACCTTATTTATGACCAACCAGCTGATGTTGAGTTCTGGGAGTATTAAAGAAACATTAGTCCAGACTATATGTGTTTCAGATCATTTTCTTTCCATCTTAAAATTCAGATTTTTGTTGCGTCTTTGTCTTTGCTGAACTGAATCGTTTGACTTTTCTGAAGGCCCTCTGTCAAACTGACAGCATGACAGAGTAGGGGAATGCAGGGGGCGTTAGCCCTCGGCTGTGAACAATGCATTTCCTCTGCTGCGCTTTCAAAGCGGCACGTAAATTGCAGGTTCCTCCTGCAGCCACAATGCCGTTGCCTGCAGCCGCTGTTCCTGGCTGCCGCTCTGTGAGATCTCTGGTGCAGCCTTTTGTTCAACCAGCTGTTGTCAAGGCAGACCCACAAAAACACATCTTTGTAGGCAGTCAGTGTGAATGATGGCAATGTAAATACTAACATCCAAGTGAATGATGAGATGGTAATAAAAGATGAATGTGAGTATTGAAGCTTCATGAATAACATCCTTACTTTGGTCGTGGTCACTGTGCTTGGGTGTTAGGAAGGGAAGCAGGCTGTTTGTCCCACCTGGCTGACTACCTAAGACTGTCATTGCCCAAAAGCGTTTCACATTGTCAAGATAGGGCCTTACTAGCCTTATCAAGATGCTGGTGCTGTTCACTGAAGGTTGACCAATCTAAAGCCAACATTCTCACCCCAGTTTCACCATGGCAACTTCTCACTCATTGGGACTGAGGTTTATAAGTGAGAATAGTGAAATTCATTCCTCAAATATCATAACCCCATCACAAGCAATAATGCAGCTGGATTTTGGCCAGGCAACGTATGTTGGAACTCATCATTATGATTTACGGTTCATTATCAGTTGGTCAAAACAATGGAACAGTGCATTTCACGGAGGATTAACACGTGGAACCACAATTCATCGTCCACATGCACCCAAAATGTACAGTAAAGGCTATTAAGTTGAGAAACTGAGATGAAGACACAAGGACTGTTTAGTGTGACAGAGAAAAATGAGATCCAACAAGCATCTGTCCCATGAAAGCAGCAGAGATGTGACTTACGACATGTGTACAGGTTGTGTAATAAAAATCCATCAGATTGGCCAGTCTTTACAGGAGTGCTGAAACAAGCACAGCCGCCCATACCTTTCGGACTGAAGGGTCGGAGTGTGGTGGTATCACTATCGTTGACACAGAGCGAGGCTAACAAACTCTCATTACCTTTCACATTTACTTGAGCTTTCTCCTGTGGATCAACAGCCGAAATGAGCTACAGACCAGTGGGTGCAGTACCAAGATAACCCTTAGCCTGGGTGACTGATAAATGACACGGAGCATTTGGAAAATGAATTTAACTTCAACAAGGAAACTAAAATTCCGTGTACTGCAAACACCTTCCGCAACAGAATTAAGGTAGCTGCTCAGGTATGAGAGTAATTATACAGCGTAATTACTGAAGGAGTGGAAGGAGCTTGTGGAGGGTTTGAGCGTTGAAAAGTTGTAATGTTTTCTACATTTTTCGTTTTATGACAGGCTTTGTTACGAGGCAGGTGTTAAAGGCACTTTCCAGAAGAACGGTAGGATGCACATTTCTATCTAGGCATGAATACGCCTGATCTGATGGGCTAATTAAATTGATAAGTAATGTGATACTTTTCATTCAACAACAGAGCTCACCTAAAATTCACTTTACTGTAAATCATACAGTCCAACATCTATTAAACATCCCAGTCAAAGCTTAGTTTTGCTGTAGCAAAATAAAATATGACTGGCATGAACAGAATAATAATAAGAATCCAGAAATGACATTTTAATGAAGTTTCAGTGGACAAAATACAAAGATGACTTCCGTACTATGCAAATTTCCAAAAGTAAAATGGAAAATTATACTTCAAAGGAAATTTGTATTGACTACAGTCTGGCCATCTTACTTCAGCTAAATGCCTGTAAATTAAGTCAGATTCACTCTACCACTGCACCAAGTCCTTTGCATGCTAGTTTCCTTAATCTGGCAGAGGTCTAATCTCGAGCGTTTGCTTTTAAATCTGCTTGTACTGACCATTGCTGGTGTGTATTAGTGTAAAATTGAAACTGCATGCCTAATGTGCCCTATAATCTTACTCTTCTTACACTCTGTGGTCAGAAAAGGCAGTAAGGTACTCTCCTCGAACAGACACTGTCATTTGTCTGCGTTGCCATGGCAACAGACCAATTTTTAAGGGAAGTGCGCTGTACAGCAGCCCTCTGTGAAATAGCCATCCATTGTCCTTTTGAGTACATAGAGATTAAGGCACTCCAGGCAAAGCGATTATTGTTTCTTGTACATGAGGAATCTCATGGATGCCTTCCATGAAGATGAGCTGACTGGCAAACAGAAAAACAGGTTCTGTTTACACCTGGACTGGCAAACCTGCTCTAACGCTGTAGACTGTAAGGAGGTGACAGACATCTATGGTATTGGCAGTGCTGGGTGTGTGTTTTTTTTTTTGTGATGTGCTCTTTCACAATCTTCCAAATTTACTTAACTTATACACCCAAGTTACATTTCAGTTACTTCTTAGCGTAGACAGCATAATTATTCCTCGTGTTTTTATATGGATATCAGGGCTTAGACGAATATTTGGTGATTGTACCACGTTTAAATGACCTGTTTCAAGATTTTTCACAACGTTTCTCATCATTACAATACAAATGTTTGGTTGGAAAACATTACAGGAGGACAAATGTTTCTTGATCTTTGAGACAGCTATTAGTCCTCAGACTTAGCACTGCGTTGCCAGGCAACATTCCAAGGCTTCACCAAAGACAGAATGCATCCAAGTCCTTCTGTGATATAGTAAATCTACCTAGAGATCACCACCAGCTTGTTATTATGTTATAATCAGACTAGCTCTCCTTGCCGATGACAGTGATGTAATGGTGGTATAGTA
>JAACJT020023128.1:0-25764 GCA_009936485.2 Gymnarchus niloticus | reverse complement strand
TAGCATATGCACACCATAATATCAAATATGAATTGTAGTTTAAGATAAGTAGACAGCACTCAGTCTGCCTGAGACATCTAGACTGCACAATGTACATAATATACTGTATACAAGATGATACAAAACGATATAACAGGTTGAATTCAGTTTTATGGACCCATAGTGTTATATAGATGATGCCATGAATTTTGTGCTTAGACTGAGTCATTGTGGCGTTGAACCAGATAGTAGTAGAGGCTTTGAGGATGGACTCAGCTACAGTATTGTAGAACAGAACCAGCATGGCTTTATGGAGGTTGCATTTCTTTAGCTGCTGCAGGGATAACATTCTTTGCTGCCGTTTTCTAATAATGCTTGAGCGATTTTCATCCAGTTTGATGATTTGGGTGAAAACAGTGCAAAGGAATGAGTTGAGAATGTCAATTGTTGATCTGTTTGAGATCAGTGGTGTGTTTTCCTGAATCTGCCATGGAGTTACTCTGCTCTTCAGAGTTCCACGTGGCTGTATGCTGCAGATGCTTCGGTCCACAGTGCAGCTCAGTGGAAATATTAGCCTTGAATTTCATTTCATGGAATATGTGAACAAAACGAAATGCAGTGGGAACAATTCATGCAGTAGGCAAAAGTAATGTGGGTCAGCGCAGAGTGTAAAGAAGAGGTGCATCCTGGGAGGTTTCACACTCACGTGGTTACATTGGTGTGAATCCGTAGGTTCCCCCCTCAAAAAAGGCAAGAAAGACGTCGTCCGGAACTCTCTGATATACGACACCAGTCTCTCTGTCACCTGTGGGAAGAAGGAGGGGATTCTTCACCCAGACAAGCTGGCTAAAGGTGAGGGGTTAGGGAGGTGGATCAGAATTAGAGGTGGTGCTTTGGGTTGGTATGGGTGAGAGATGGAGTATTGCAGGTATAGCCGAAATTCAACATTACATTTGCCTTTATTTTTTTAGCAGAATTTTTTTTCCCAAAGTGACATATAAGTGAGGTAAGGCCATACATGGGTTCCTCCTATACAAATGCAGAATACATGGGCATCCATTATTGACAGGTAACCATAATAGGTGATAAGTGATGAAGACAAAGCAGGTCAGTGGTCAAATGGGTTAGCTGAGAAGCTCCTGGAAAAGATCGGTCTTGAGAGTTTAGCTTGGGGTGGGATGGTTCTCAAAATTCATGGTTCAATACATTTTACGGTTATGGGGTCCCAGTATTGGTTTGATATTATATAGTATGCCTTGGTAAAGTCAAAGGGGTCAAAATGCCATTGTGTATGTCAGCTACCGCCTTTTTAATTCTGTGTCATGCCTCGTCACAGAGATCAGGAATTGCCTTTCTTGCAATGTCTTGAAAAGAAGGTGTACTGTAGTCGGGCTCAAGGTACTTCTATCATGCATTGAAATCCTGAATCCACGACAGCTGATAAGGCTGCGTATCTTTTGCAGTGAACATCCCCAAAACTCTCCTTAAAGATTGGTGTAATGCCCACACCAAGCTAGCCACATCCAGCTTACCGTCATTCCCAATCACCTGAGTACTGACCAGCCATGTCTCATTTAGCTGTCTAGTTAAACTCTGCAGTTCTGTTGCCTCACTGCGAGGTATTGCGTTTCTAACCAGAACTGTTTTGCCATTTCTGAAGTTTACCTGTGGTTAACCCCCTGTGCATCTGATGACTTTGCCCTTTCACCTGTTGCCTTTTGGATTTGTTTGCTGTGCTTATTGTCTTTCTGAATTTTGACTACATCTGCCTGTGACCTCAGCTACGTTTTTGGATTGTTCCTCTAGCTTCTGGTTATCCTGTCTGTTCTGGCCTTGACCCTGCCTGTTTTGACCATGTCTTCGGAAACCATGCGGGCTTTTAGAAATCCCATTGATTCAGTTCAATTAAATTCAATTCAATTTTATTTATGTAGCGCCTTTAACAAGAAGCAGTGTCACAAAAGCACTTTACAAAGCACTTTGATTCTGGTCTTGACCCCACCTGTCCATCGACTTTGAAAAAAGAACCTGGCTCTGTACTTGAGTCCATCCCATGTATTCATGACAATTGGGCCCCATCTGAGTTGGCGTGCAGTGGTTGTTTAAATGCAGCAGGAAGAAGTTGCTTCTCCCTTACTTCACTTTTCTTGTGCTGGATAATGAAACTGAGGAATGATGCAGGCATAAGTATGATTGACATATTTTGTGTTCCTACCAGTGTAAGGCACACGTGTTGAAGAATGTCTCCATCGGTTTGCCTCTTGTCCACTTGATTTTTCCCATTGCTATCAAAAAGATCGCTATCGCCACAGTGCTCCCACACCACTGACCTATGAGATGGTGCTGGGTCTTTAAGCTGTACTTTGACATTCTCCCCGTCTCGCCATTCCTTTGCACGAATTTTCAGGTGCTGCTTGTTTGGCAGTCAGACCAGTGTAGCACCACAAACACAACCACTAGTTGTGCCAACAGGTGAAAGGTTCCAAACCTTTAACCTTAAATAATTAAGGTTAAAATATGAATTGAAGTATATCCAGTGCTGTGAAAAAGTATTTGCCCCCTTCCTGAGTTCCTCTATTTCTGTTTATTAACAACACTTAATTGTTTCTCACCTCCAAACAAATTTAGTATAAGACAAAAGACAACCTGAGTAAACACAATACACAGTTGCCAAGTGATCTTGTGATTTATTGAAGAACAAAAACTCTCCAAACCCTATATCACCAGTGTGAAAAAGTAATTGCCCCATCAGCTTAATACTTGGTTGGGCCACCTTCAGCAGCAACAACTGCAATCAAGCACTTCCGATAACAGGAGATCAGTCTTTCACATCGCTGTGGAGAAATTCTGGCCCACTCTTCTCTACAAAATTGTTTTAATTCAGTCACATTGGAGGGTTTTTGACTATGAACTGCCCTTTTCAAGTCCTACCACAACATCTAAATGGAGTTCAGGTCAGGACATTGACTAAGCCACTCCAAAATTTTTTATTTTTTTTTTAGCCATTCAGAAGTGGACTTGCTCTTATGCTTTGGATCATTGTCCTGCTACATAAACCAATTATGCCTAAGCTTCAAATCACAGACTGATGACCAGACATTCTCCTTTAGTACTTTTTGGTAGAGAGCTGAATTCATCCTTCCCTCAATTATGGCAAGTCGTCCATGCCCTGAAGCAGCAAAGCATCCCCACGCCATCACACTACCACCACGTTTGATTGTGGGCATGATGTTCTTATTGTGGAAAGCTGTATTATCTTTAAGCCAGATGTAACAGGACTCAGGTCTTCCAAAAAGTTCCGCTTTTGACTCATCAGTCCATAGAATATTATCCCAAATGTTTTGGGGGTAATCAAGGTGTTTTTTACAAATGTTAGACGAACCTTTACATTCCTCTTGCTTAGCAGTGATTTTCACCTTGCCACTCTCCCATGCATATCATTTTTGCCCAGTGTCTTTCTGATGGTGGAATCATGAACACTGACATCAACTGAGCTAAGAGAGGCCTGCAGCTCCTTAGATGTTCTTCTGAGATCTTCTGTGACTTCTTGGATGAGTTTTCTATGCGCTCTTGGAGTAATTTTGCTAGGCCTGCCACTCCTGGGCAGATTTACCACTGCTCCATGTTTTCTCCATTTAGAGATGATGGCTCTCCCAGTCATTTGCTGGAGTCCCAAAGTTTGAAAGATTGATTTGTAACCATTTCTTGACTGATATATTTCAACAAGTTTCTTTCTCAGAGCTTCTGAAATTTCAAGTCATCTTTATTTATATAGCACATTTAAAAGACAAGCAAGTGTCAACCAAAGTTCTGCACAATAAAATCAACTACGTAAAATAACATTAAAACAATTGACAGAGACGTACATAATGTAAAACAGAGGATAAAAGCCAAGCAATAAATAATTAAAGACCAGAGGTAAAAGAAAGACTGCCAGGTTAAAAACCGTTAAGCAAATAACAGCCAAGTGATACCAAGGCAGAACAAACCAAGAAAGAACAGACAGCCGATTACAATCTTTAAAATGCCTGAGAAAATAAATAGTTTTTAAGTCAAGTTTAAAAACCTATCGAGTGTGGGGGATAATTTTATAGATAAAGGAAGACTGTTCCAGAGTCTTGGAGCAGCTACTAAAAAGGTCCAGTCACCTTTAGACTTCAGACAAAAACGTGGAACATCTAAAAACATCTGGTCAGAGGATCATAGGGATCGAGCATTAGAATGGAGACTGATAAGGTCAGAGATATAGCTGGGAGCCATGCTGTGTAGAGCTCTAAAAACAAATAGTAAAACTTTAAATTCAACTCTAGATTTCACAGGCAGCCAGTGCAATGATGCAAACACAGGAGTAATGCTCTCTCTTTTCTTGGTACCTGTCAGGAGTCTTGCAGCAGCATTTTGGACCAACTGCAGACATGACAAGCTTGACTGACAGATTCCGAGGTAGAGAGAGTTACAATAGTCAACACGAGATGAGATAAAAGCATGAACGACTATTTCCAGAACCTTAAAAGACAATATGCTTGAGTTTCGCTATATTCCTAAGTTGAAAAAAAGCCACGACAGACCACTGAGTTTATCTGCTTATCAAACTTAAGAGCAGAATCGAAAATAACACAAAGATTTTTTACATAGCTATGTACATTAGCTGACAGCAGGCCCAAATCACTTGATACCGCTCTGAGAGCATCAGGAGTCCCAAACATCATAATATCAGTCTTGGTTCAGTTTAAGAAAATTGTTTGACATCCAGCACTGTACATCCCTCAGACAGTTACAGATGTTTTGAAATGCACCATTTTCACCCGGCTTGAGTAGAAGGTATAACTGTGTGTTTCCTTTGATCGAGGCATAGTGTGCTGTTTGTTGAGGTTTTTAGGGAACTTCACATTGCTGGAAAGATTGTATTTAAGTGATGTCTAGATTCAAAAGGGCCGACAGCAATCAATCTTGGGCGTGGGTAGCCTAATTGAAACCTTTTATCAATTAAATTTGGTTCATTGAGTGACTAGGGGGCATTTATTTTTTCACACAGGTGATATAGGTTTTGGGGAGTTTTTGTTCTTCAATAAATCACAAGATCACTTGTGTTTACTCAGGTTGTCTTTTGTCTTATACTAAATTTGTTTGAAAATCAGAAACAATTAAGTGTTGTTAAAAATAGAGCAACTCAGAAAGGGGGCAAATACTTTTTTACGGCACTGTATAAATACACAGATACATGTAATTGCTTTTGTTTTTTTTATATATATTGTCATCAAGGGCACCACAACATGTGTACACTAAGTTTGGCCAAGTAGCCTGATTAATGTTACACATACACTACGTTTACATTACCAGGCTTAAGTGACTCAAATCCAAATTTTTGCCTTAACGTGACACAGATCTGATTTTTATCAGGGTTGTGTAAATGCAGAAATCCAATCTTTTCAAATCAGTTTTTGAGTCACTTTCATATGTGGTCCTAGATTGGATACGTATCTGATTTGTGGTCGTGCGACATGAATGGGAGCGGTCAGATCGGAATTCATGTGGTTTTTTTTACCTATTTGCATGCGCCGTCAGCTGTCACTGGCAGCACGGCAATACAACAATGAAGGACAGCAGTCAGTGAAAGGATGGGGAAGTTGGTGATTTATTGGATATTTGGGGAAATGAATCAGTTCAAAAAAAACTGGAAGGAACCTACTGAAATCGAGTAATTGCCAAAGAAATGGCAAAGCGTGGCCACAAACGAAATTGGCTGTGACGTTTTTTGTTGTTGGTGACACAGATGACTCATGCAAAAACGTATCAATGTGTGCCATTTTGGAGGACAGATGCATTCACATTACAATTAGATACAGGTCACTTGTAATTATGAATTTGAACATTAAGATAGGCAAACCCGATCGGAACAAAAAATCTGAATTGAATGATGAGGCTTTTAATGTGAATATAGGCATAATTTCAAAGCGTATCAGAAGACAGCACTTGTCATACTGTGGAACCTGTGTCAAATAGTTTAGTACTTGAATACGTACTGTCCAATCCCTAGTCTAGATGGACTCTACTGCCTGAATGTAGAAGGGTAGTTCATTCCACACAAGACAAAATGTTTGGAGTTAAACTTCTCACTCGGTGGAAGGATCACCAGGCAGTATTGGCTTGCTGACCAAAGATGCTGAGACAGAATGTGGGTCTTGATAAGTGACTCAGTAGAGGTAGGTGCTGTTCTGTTAGCACCAATGACTTGAACTTGATGTGAGCACATATAGGGAGCCACTGAAGAGAGACAAGGAGGAGTACGACATGAGAGCATTCTGGCTGATTGAATAGTCAATGTGCTGCTGCATTTTGAATTCTCTGTGATGGATAAACAGGAAATGCTGGTAGCCCTGTCAGTAATGAGATACAGGAGTTAATTCATGAGATGATAAGTGCCTGGAAATGTACCAGTTATGAGTGACGAGTTGAGTATGTGAGTACATGACTGAGTAAAGAAGAACTGCATTGAAGGAGATTCCTAGGAGTCGAATGGGAGAACGCCTGTCTGGAGGATGTGAGTTCCAAAATTCGTAGGTGAATGCGTTGTCCTTGCTAACCTTTGAAGTGTCTGTATGGTGCTGTTTACATTTCCCAGGAAAGAAGTGCATCCAGGTTGGAAGACGCTGGTTTACCCCCATTGAGTTTGAGGAGTCTGCGGGGAAGAAGTCCTGCAAAAACTGGAGAACCAGTATTCGCTGCAAGGGCACCACCTTGAAATGCCTGATTGAGGTGGGGAAGGGACTGGGGGTTGGAGGGTGACACACTGCACCCAGGACAGTGAGCCTCAGGAATGTTCAAACCATAGTGGGGCTGCATCCTGGGAAAAGGCATGGTGTCAAAAAGTGGATATATATTACCAGACACAACAACATAGGTTAGTTAAACTCATTGCATTAGCAGTTAGCTCATGAACTATTCTGGGGCAGCTATCATTAACCACAGATAGCAGCATCTCACTGTTAGCTTCTGTGCTACACTGATCTACAAACTTTAACTTCTACTGTCTCTGCAGGATGGTCGTTTGAAGTGTGGAAAATTTAAGCGGCGGCGTGCTCGGAGATATCCGCAGAAAAAAAAAAGCAGGTAACTGAGACCATATATAACATGGTATACACCAGGAAACTGGGGCCCTCAATGATATGGTGCTGTCGTGAAATGACACAGAATGCAAGACATTTTTAGTTTAGCTTTAAACTTAAGTACCTTTCTTTAAATGTCTCTTCTGGGATTTTAGCTGGCATCCTTCGGTCCATATCATTGACTACCCTCATCTGAAACACAAATAATGGAGCAATAATTTTAACTGAAGAATTCATATGTATGGTGAAATGTCGATAAAGGGTTTATGGGTAAATTTTGTACTGGCCGAACAGAGTGAAGTAAGAAATATGAATGTTATCATAGCCCTTCCATGGTGACCTTGTTAATTGTTCACAGCCTCCCTCCCCAAACACACTTGAGGAAACTCCACCTCACAACCGTGTGCTAGGATCAGGGGCTGACTTCACCGTCGTAAGAGACATAAGGAACGCCTGGGGCCCTCGGCAGCCAGGGGACCCCACAAAAGGCTCAGCAGAATGCATGACATGTATATGATTTAGTTTTTTTCTGGTTTATGCCTGCCAAAATCAAAGAGCTATGTGTGAGCTTAGCTGACATGTCACTGTGAGGCCCCCCTCCCTACAAACTGCAGTGGTCTATTCCATCATCAGGGTGCAATGAATATGTTTTGATTATTATGGGATAAAAATAGAATGAGAAAAAGGGGTGAGCAGCACCTCATACCTGTCTTTACTTCTGGCCCCCGATTCACTAAGTCCATCCCAGTCTCGGATGTATAATAGTGAAGACCTGCAGCCTTACAGAAGTGCTATTTGCGCATCTGCTGCTACTAACATCTAATGATCAATAGTTGCGTGGGAGAGATCGACGAGTTGCTCAAAGTGACCTTCTTATTTTATTTCAGGGACGGAGACCATGTTTCTCTAATCAAGCGGAAAGTTCCATCTCAGAGGAGGACCGTTTCGATTTTTCTAGAAACAAGTGGATGACTGTTACATTTCAGATTTAGCTGCAATTTTTCAAGTAAGTAAATAAATATGAAAATAATATTTCATTGTATTGAGATTTATTCTACAACTGGAATAATTCCAATCATAATATTATGAAATCTAAATTATTTGCCTTTGAGGATACTGTGCAATGTATTTAGACATGCTACTAGTTCCAGTTTGGTTTATGTTCATTCTGTATCTTGTGACAGCATAAAGAACAATGAATTTGGAATGATTTAATTATGAAAATGATGAATAGTCAATGGCCAACTACTTGTATCAAAAAGCGGATAGTGGATAGTGGATGACTGTTACATCCTCGGACACTCTGCGTTTGTCCATGTGGGTGTGGTCTATGTGAATGGACAAATCACTCAGAGTCCCACCATGCCCCAGGAGTGGTGACTGGCCAGTCCATAAAGAGAACATTATCAGTCCCTCAGCCCTGGGTGGTTTACCACCCTGGATAGCGCTTTTCCACCAACAGGGAACAGGTTCTTTTACTGGTTCCATTCAGGATTCTTTGAACCTTGGTGACAGCTAGCGAACCACCTCATGTTTCCACCAGTTTTGAGCAGAACCATTGTAATGAATGATGCATTATCAACGGAGGGCATGGCAGAATGCACAAGTAGAAGTAATGTAATCGTAGGTATCTGACATGATATGAATCTGGATATCTGTAATGACATTTTTACTACTCAAAATTTATTTTGTATATTCAAATATACTGAGTATTGAATATATGGAATATTTATTGAATATTTTAAATGACAATTGTAGACAGATCCACCACCAGGTCCACTGGCAGTGAGCTTGATATCTGAAGCAAGTCTGCTGGTCGTGTCCTCACTGATGCTGGACAATTCTAAAGAAAAAGGCAATATTAAAACACTACAATATTAAGGCTACTTAAACGCCACTTACATGATTACACAATTTATATCCCAAAATATACTTTACACGCGAGAGCTACAGCAACAGGCTAATGCTATATTACCCTGTCCGGCTCCATTTTTAAACAAGTCTTTTTTTAAGTCTGGGTAATCCTTTTTAAGTATTTTAAGTTTGTTTATTACTTGCTCCTGATTACTGTACGAGTGAACCCAGCTTTAGCCAACTCCTCAACTGGTTCGGCGTACAGCTTGCTTTTTTCTTGTGCTCCTCTCCAGCTTTTCCTGAAACTCAGGAGATGACCAAATCACCACCACCTACTTTGTTTTCTCGACAGACCACTGGACGTTCTTTTTTTCTGAATATTTATCCTTTTCCATTACTATGCTTGGCTTCCTCTACGACACGCCCACTGATGTCATCACGGTTCACGCTGGAAAAACCAACTTTTTTTTGGTTCCAGTTGAGAACCAACTTTTCAGGTTCCGAACCAATTTATTTTTGGTTGAAATGCTCAGAACGGTTCTAAATTTGGTGTGCAAACCAGAACGGAACTCATTCCCTGTTGGTGGAAAAGGGGTAGGAGTGACCAGGCGTTGTTCACTCCTATATTCAGGCTACTTTGCTTTGTGTTAGCAGCGGAGTCAGGACAGTCATCTGTGTTTCATTTTGATTCTGTTAATAAGTTATTTAGTTTGATTATGTTCACTTTGTCTTTTTTAGCACAAATCCACCCCAAAGCCTATGCTTTTATGAAATCATCGTACATGCGTGGACATCTGAAACAAATTTCTATAATAAAACTGATTTAGTTTTATATGTGGTGTACTTCTGTCCTGATCTGGCACTCTCTTTTTTTTCCATTCTTTTTGTAATGAATTCACAGGCTGGACCCAAATGCAGAGCCTGGTTCTTTATTTGTAGTCAAAGGACAGGCAGGGTCAAAACCAGAGTCGAAGAGATTTCCAGAAGCCAAAGGGGTAATGAAAGACATGGTCGAGGTCACAGGCAAATGTGGTCGAAATCCAAAATAAGTAGTCAGCACAGCAAACAAATCCAAGAACAATGAGCACTCAGGCAGACTTAGCCAGCAATTACCACTCACGAATGGTTGTAACACTCAATACCTCACAATGAAGCAAGGGAACTTCAGGGTATTTAAAGATTGCTGAATGGTACACAGGTGGTTTCAGTTTTCCAGAACGAGAGTAAGCTGGGTTTGCCTGGCTTGTGGTGGGAATTGTTCATAGCTGGCTTGGTATGGGCGTTTTGTTACGTTTTGTTTGTCTCTGTCATAAATGAGCCATGCAGTGGGGAAAATAAATATTCAACATGTCAAAATATTTCCAATGTGGGTATTCACCTGAAATTTAAATCAGACATTGGGATTAACTCAATAAAACAACACAGCTAAAGGAATCACAACATTCCAATCTGTAAAAAAGTTATGTGTAATAATGTAGAATGACATTGTAAGAAAGTACTGAACATACTAACCGAAATTTATTTACTAATACTTGGTGGAGAAGCCTTTGTTTTTCAATGACAATGGCTTCAAGACACTACCTGTATGAGGAAACTAATTTCTTACAGTGTCCAGGTGAGATTATGGCCTGTCCTTCTTCACAGATAGTCCAGGGGCTCCCTGGTCAATCCTGAGCTTCTCTTCCTTCCACAAATGTTCTTTTGGGTTGAAGTCTGATCATTAACTGGGTCATTCCAACACCTTTATTTTCTTCCTCTGGAACCAAATGAGAGTCTCCTACGCAGTGTGGTTTGGATCATTGTCTTGCTGGAAGGACCATCTACATCTTATTGTCATCCTCTGGATGACTGGGATCCTGTGTTTGGGAAAACCTTTCAGCTACCTCCTCAAGGTGAACCATGAGGAGAATGACCCTGGATAGGAAGTGAGAGAAGAGGATGGGACAAGGAACTTACACTGAAGGAGAATGAGCCGGGATAGCGAGTGAGAGAAGAGGGCGGGACAGGGAGCTTAACTTGTCTGTCTGTCTGGAGGTGAAAGTCCTGAGCTTTCACAGAATCCTGTGTGAATGTGGACTGTGCAGGGGTCAGGATCAGGACCTGGTGAGAAGTATATCCACTTTAAGGTTGCTGCCATTGCAACGCCCCCCACACGCATACCTCAGTACACATACCCCCCTGTGCTCCATCTGACACAGATGACCAAGGCCAATTGACCCTGTAGTAGCTGGTTCCGGTTAGCTGGGGTGGGGAACTGTCAGCTTTGTCACAAAATAAAATTCATAGCACCTTACATAATCACAGACATTTGAAAAATAATGAAGAACACAGGTACTGAATTTAAAATGTAGTTGGTAATACAAATATTTGCATGACAGTGTTATGTCCAATTTCCTCTGTGGTAAGTTTTAAAGTTTATATTTATAACAATATTCTAATTTTAGGAACTTTTCTTCTTCAGGACAACTTTTTAGGCAACCAACCAGAAATTGAAAAAGCTTTTTCATACAGCCTTAACCTCTGGGTCTGAAATACTTATTAGGTCTGTTGCAAGTGTTTCTTTACTGTTTGTCTAAAGATGATCATGCGGAAACATCAAATGCCTTTACTTTGGACAAAGGTGACTAAATCTGAAATCTGCAAATAATATGATAATTGACAAGAAAGAAACTGATGACAGATTATTACTTTAGGGTCCAAAATGAGAAATTTAACTGTCAATTGAAGTTTTTTTTTGTTTGTTTTGTTTTTTTTGTGAGCTAAATGTTCTCTATGTGGGAAATTTAATGCACCTTCAAGGTGGTGTGCCAACTGCCATTAAAACAAATGAAGAAGAGACCCATCTAAAATTACCAGTATAGATTTAAACAGATTTAAATATGTGTTGTCAATTAATTTTAACTGCTTTGCAACAATAATGTAAGCCACACTGCCTATGGTATGGACAGGAGGAAATGACTCAATCACTTCTAAACTTTTGGGTCAACTAAGAAGAGTGGAGTACAGAAGGAAACAGAACAAGCAGGTATAAAGGCATAGAAGGTTCTATTAATGTTATGCCACTGGGCTCTGGAAATGTATTTTCCACAATTTTTCAAATTGTTTTACTGTTTAATGTATTTTTTCCTGAAATACATGTGGTAACAGTAGATAATAGTATTGAGAATATTGAGCAGATATTGCAGAAATAGCTGCAATTTTTCAAGTAAGTAAATAAATATGAAAATAATATTTCATTGTATTGGCATTTATTCTACAACTGGAATAATTCCAGTCATAATATTATGAAATCTAAATTATTTGCCTTTGAGAATACTGTGCAATGTATTTAAACATGCTACTAGTTCCAGTTTGGTTTATGTTCATTCTGTATCTTGTGACAGCATAAAGAACAATGAATTTGGAATGATTTAATTATGCAAATGATGAATAGTCAATGGCCAACTACTTGTATCAAAAAGCTGTATACACACATTACTTGGGTACAATTACAGTCAGGACATGACAAAAAAATCAACATTGTGTCTCTTTTACAATTACACCAATACTAGGCTTGCAATGTAATTATACCTTGTCAAACTATGAATACTGAAGGTTTAATAAAAGAGTAAACAATCCTGACCCTGAGCGCGGGACAAGCTGATGGAGAAGCACATAGAGAAATGGGCTGCAATTAAAGAGAAAGAGAAGCATCAAGTCAAAGAAAAGGCAGGAGAGGGGTAGATATGAGATAGAAGCTGAGCAGGAAAGAAATGTGATGGAGACACTATGAATTTGACCCTGGTCAGTATAAAAACAAGTAGCTGACAGACGAGGAGAAAAACTGTCATCTGAAAAAAAATGAGAAAACAGATTACATTATCCACTTAATGCTTTTGGATCAAGGCACCAAAAATACACCCGAGATTAGGAAATTAAATACGAATGGCTGTGGTACTCTCCATCCGAAGATGCAGCATACTGTGCTATATGCATAACATTCAATAATCTGAAAGGTTGTAGTACCACCTTCGTCAACAGTGGATTCACTGACTGGAGTGATGCTGTCTCACCACAACAAAAAACTGGCTTCCTACACTCATTTCCTACGATATTGAGAAACCTTTCAACATATGAAATCTCGAGGATGTCCAGCGCAGGAGGATGGGGAACGAGTGATGAATATTAATGTACAGTTTATGCATCATTAACGCATTTCGCAAATTCTTCAGCTGGACAAGAGACTTAATTACCGTACAACGCATAGTCAAGGTGTAACAACTGCAGCCGGGTAAAAGATATCCACAAGGATTGTACCTATTGTTCAGAAATCGTAACCTCATAAAAATAATAATCATTTCACATCAGTAAATAATGTACCAGTGCAGGGCAGCCGTAGAGGACATGTGAGAACTACGGAGAATCACCTGGGTGCACGTCATCCGCATGTCTATTAAGAAGAAAGTCCAGTGTAATCCATTATCCAGTCATGCAAAGAAACCAAAAACGAGTAATGAGGAAAGCTTTTTGGACGATGACCGTACCAAACATAGGGTTGAAACTAAGTTGATACTAACATCAATTCCAGGTTCACTGGAAATGTATGCGTCTATCCCATTATGTTTACATGTAATTAGAAATGATCGAGGAAGGGTTTAACATAACAAATGCAGAACAAATTAGATGGGAAGTATTATTATTGCAGATATTATTAATAGCCATAATAAAAACACTAGACTCAATGGGGTATTGTCCCCTCAAGATGACTGCGGCTGTGATAACACTCGGTATATCATCCAGTGCTGACACGAAGTTCGTTTCGTTTTCCCACTCGTATTACGAAAGTCAAGTTTATTAAATAAACACGCCCGTCGGTTCGTATTGAGGTTCGTCGGTTCGTTTATAGCATATAACATCACATGGTCTTCGTTATTTGTTGAGCAGACCGATAGTTTGAATATATAAAGATAATCGAAGCCGGAAATCTGAACGATATCAGCCGGGAGAAGTCATGGCTCAACTGGACTTTCCCACCATTGATCAATTAATGCAGTTTTTCCACTACAAGAAGACTGAGATGTCCTGTTTGGAGTAGCTGTAGAGGTTTCTGAATCAGCTTAGAAACCACAACCTCATACCCGAGGATAAATATAAGGTTTGGGCGATTCGTTTTTTCCGTTCATAATGGGATGGGGGGACAGCACTGTTGCAGCACACCTGTCATGCCCTGCCTACCTGCCCCTTTCGTTTTTCCCCAGCATGGCCCTAATAAGACACGCCTGTTAATTGTTGTCCCCTCATTAGTCCACTTTAAAAGTGCTTCCCAGTCCTGTGTTCCCCAGTCTGGTCATTGATGTTGCTCTTGTGTCTGTCGCTTTAGACACAACATCTCAACTGCTGGGGGCTTAAATCCTGATTCGTTTGTGTGGTGGGGGAGGGAGAAGATAGGCTGTAGACCCCCTGTGACTTTGACCAATATAGGTGATTAGAAGATGGTTTTTTTTTTTTCCTCTGTCGAATGTGGTCTCTCAGGGAAAGGAGCCTGCATGAGTTTCTGGATTGGGTTTAGAAGCAGTCTGACAAAATCTTAACCTTCTGGAAGTGTGCGTTCAAGGACCACGTCCTCCAACAGTACCCACTACTGTGTTTAATGAACAGGCTGTTTTTCCAATGGCAAGTTCACTGTGTGGTGAAACTTTATTCCAAGGATGTTTCCCTCATCACTAACTCCACCGAGTAAAATGTATGTACCTATAACACTCTCGAATTGCATTGACTAGATTGCTGTAATAGGTAGATATTGCTATTTTATTTTATTTTATTTTTTTAAATGCTCAAATAGCATGGGTTAACCTGCTAGACCTGAAGTCTCCACCCAAAACCTACATTCAGTCTGTGCTCTCAAATGCTTACCCAGGAGCTCTGGGGTGAGGCTGAAGCTTTTTCTTCATGGTTATCTCACTAAAATGTCAGGACTGATGTCATCAGTTGAACTTCGTTAACGAAAAGCTGACGAAAATTTCTTTCTCCAGTTAATCCTTTTTATTCATATGTTCTCCCTGTAGTCCAGAAACACAAACGCTCATTAAGAAAGACCCTTTTTTTGCAATAACTTCATCTTGAGCAAGTTCTGAATTTTTGGCAGAAATATACCTCGTGAAAATTGCAACAGTGTGTATTTATTTCCCACCACACCTGTTACAGGGTGCAGTAGGAGTACATGAAACACCAGCAACAAATCTGACTAATGCTCACAATAATAAACCTGAAAGTCCAAAACAAATGTCGGGTAACAGTCAAGTCAAAAACTCTGACAAAAGTCAGTTAGCAAGAGTATTCAGAGTATTGCCTGTTAGCTTCCATGGGGGGCCTGCAGCTGTTCAGCCAAAAATGATCAAAATTGGCTGAGGATCTACAGTTATTGCAAAAATAAAACCGCTTGTTTACTTCAAAGCAGTGTAGTCAGGTTAATGGGCATATCTAGAGGTATCCCATTCAGGGTGTTCATCCTGACTCGTGCCCTGAGCTGCTTGGGATAGGCATCTGACCCTCTTGTCACCCAGTCCAGTACAAGTGACCGAAAAATGAATGGACATGGAATAAAGGCAGAGAACAAAAGGGACCTGCTAAAGATAGAGAGCACTGAGGGGGAAGAGCCTGGTGCCTCATCACAGGCCATACCTATCAAGAGACCAAGGAAGTCCAGACACTGTGAGTCTTCACATCGCAGGCTGTTTGAGAACTGTGATAACATTGTTCATTTGTGCTGTGGAGTAAACATGTTGTCCTGTAGTACATATCATTGTAAGTAATAACCTTGACTTTCACTACTCAGGATATGTGAAAACATTCTGTGTAGTCAGCAAATGCAGTGTGGGTAAGCAGAGACCGTAGTTATGAGGTGCATCCTGAGGGCTTTGCACTCACTTGACTACATTGGTGTGAATCCATAGCTTCTCCCCCTGTGAAGGAGGACATCTGCAACTATTCAATGTACAAGACCTGTCTCCCTGACACCTGTGGGAACAATGAGGGGACTCTTCACCATGACAAGTTGGCTCGAGGTGAGGCTTGAGGCTGATCAGAAAGAGAAGGCTGGTCTTGGAGGTGGTAGAGATTGCATCTCACTGCTATAGACAAAATACCCCTTAATGAGATACGATAACAGTCTGTCAAGAAGCTGCAAGTCCCAAAAATCATGGCTAATTCTGATTTTCTTCGTTCCTTCAAATGTTCCCAGTTTGTTAGCACTACTGTTCTTGTTGGAATTAGGTTCAGTAAGAAATGCTAAAAGAACAACACATTCTCCATGAAGAAATATGAGCACAAATCAGTGACTGTTTTAATGTGGAAATTCCTGTTCAGATTATTAATTAATTTAGTTATGCTGGTTATTCTTCAAGTCAAAAGTCTTCGCTATATCACTTACATGAGGTGAATATTACAAATCAAGTGATATTTTATTTCCATTATTTAAGGAACATGCTAGAGAGGTAAATAAACCACATAATGTCAAAAAGATTTACGACCTGAAAGGTCAAGTGGTCAAGTAGTGACCTTTACGGTCAAAGGGGCATGTCCAATTTATGACAAAGGTCATGAGGTCAGGTCATGACCTTGATTTATGGTGGCCATGCTTTTTTAATGACCATTTTTTACGACATAAATTTTAAGAGAACAGGTCATGACCCTGATTTCTGTGTTTGTTATGTTAGGTGACCATAAAGGTTACAAATGGAAAAAGCTTTTGAGGTAAACGTGTGATGTTTGTGTTGGAATGTAGTAAGGAGGAAAGAAAAGCCCATTCTTCTATGTTGCTTTATGACCAGTTGTGTAAATATTGGTGATAGGAGTACAGGAAGGGTTGTGTGAAGATTTCCTGGACCCCACCACCTGCACAGTATCATGTTCAGGCATGTCTGTGACTTGTTTTATGACCTGTTTGTCAAATTGGCGATAGGAATGCAGGAAATGGGGCCTGTGAAGACACCCCCAACCTGCACAGTATCATGTCAGGGCATGTCTCCAACATTTCCGGACATGTCTGTGACATTTCAATGTGGGTGGGTAACTTCCAGGCCCCCACCTGTGTGGTTTAGTATCATGTTCAGCTATGTCAGTAATGCATTTTTTTTTTTTCTCAGTGTTCATGAATTAACGGCAAGGTTCACGCTATTAAGTTTCAGCAAAAATGAGTGATGACCTTTCTGAAACTCAGTTGAAAGTAAAAAAAAAAACTTCAATAAGCATATGACATGAAGAGATTTATTCTTTACATATGTAAATCGGATGTTTATTTAAAACATTTTCACAATCAACAATTTTTTTAAAATGTGATATGTGGAATCGTGGCACGTCTGAGCCTATTCTAGGTGAAACGTGCAATCTTGACAAGTTAGTTTTTCAAAAAGATTGGTTAAAGTAAAGGATCAACCAGAATACAGCAACTCTCCGTGTCGTACTTTATAGTTTGATATTGTCATGAAAACCCATAATAAATAGGATTTAGAGACAATTTTTAGAGTGAAAATACTTTTAAAAAGCACTGCAAACGTAATTTTCTTGAAATGGGATAGGCCTACATGCAATCGCAGCGAGTTCAGGCATTTTAGAGGTCACATGTGTACGTCCAGGCATGCTGATTCACTAAAACATAGTTTTGTTGATCATGCAAAAGACAAACAAAGTACCATGATGCCATCAAAATTAAGCATTTTGCATAAAGCCACATACTTCGCTCTTTGTAATTAAAAATAGAATTCTATTTAAAGCCAATTTTGTAAACATCAACTTCTTAAATGCGATATATACAATCATGTAAAATCGGGGTTTCTGTAAAAGACATTATCAGTGATCCAAACACATATAAATGCAACAAACATAAGGCCTTGCGCCACAAAAAAGAACGGTTAAAGTACCACGATGCCTGTGACTTACATTTGACTCTGATGTAAAGCAAACCTTAAAAACAAAAGAACTTTTGGAAAAAGTTTCTGAAAGTAAACGCATCACCAACATGTTCATAAATATTAGGTTCAACAAAATGATATAACTTAATAACTGATAAAGGTTACAATTTAAGAATAATGGCACACAGAATAGACAGTGACTGTTTAAAAGGCCCGCTTCGCTGAACCGACCCCTTGGAGCACCGATTCACACTCAGGGCTACAAATTGCTTCCATACTGATGCGAGTAACTCCAATGTCACTGGACTTAAAGGCACAGTGTGATGTAACTCAATGACACCTGGTGATTTCTAGAACTCATAATGGTTTGGAAGATGGATTGATGAAACAGTTGTACCACAGTGTGCATAAATGGTAGGTAATATTAAACAGTGTCCATCAGGGTAGTGAAACATACAGTCTGAATAATGTGCTTTAGTCTGACCCATATTTAAATATAGTTAAAAAGGCTTTACTATCTAACTTAAGTGATGTTTCTAATTTCATTTTTATGTTTGTTTAAATTGTTCTTTACATTTCCTAAAATGTAATGTTTTTATAATGTTGTGTTTTGCACTTTTCAAAGTGGAAATTTCAGAGGGGTCAGAAGATGTTTGAAGTCATTCAGGGATGTGGTTGTTTTTCAAGAACACAGTTAGGCTTAATTTTTACTAAAAAAAACTAGTGAAAATAGTTTGATTTACCAGGTAGTGACTTTAAACAAATACTCTAATGGTTTCCCATTTGTTGACATTCCAGTTTTACCAGATCAGACAACAGACTAATACCCACAACTTTTTTACTGCATTTAACTTGGGCATTCTAGCATTCTAGTCATATACTTAATACATCAAATGATAACTGGTGGCTAAGAGTTTTCTCTTCCAAACTCAGAGTAGACTAACCACCCAGCTAAAATTAGAAGTTTAATTTATCCCATTCTGCATAAAAGCTAAGCCTAGTATTATTCTTGATGTAATTAGCACTAAATCTGTTTACAACTGAAAGGCAAAGATGGTATCATATACTACTCTGTTGTCCCACACTGAGCACCATAGGTTGTGTATTCATTCTGCTGTGTAAAATTTTTATTTGTCTGGTGTGTTGTCACTTAACATTGTAGACTGTCCCAAAAATTGAAGGTGGCTTTGGCCATGTGGCAATAAAGATTCTATTTAAAATTGTAGTCCACTTGAAAAACAACCACAGTAGAATATTGATTATTTTAATGTCAATCATCTGAATCACTGCCACACATGAAAAAAAAAAATCTAAAATAATTAGTATCCAATTTTTAGCGCACTGGTTTTGCTGAAGCATTGATCCGACCAATGCATTAATTTCCGGTTTGAAGATGTTTTCAGTATCACATAAATCTTATGGTAAGAGTTCAAAATGACATTTTGGCTTTTCAGGTTTGGCCATCACCTGTAACTGTATGCCAAACCTTTCATGCTCGTAATCTCTGTGTGGGATTGGTGAAGCTGCTTTAGGAGAGCTGTGCAACTTGGTGGAGGAATTACCAGTAGTACACAGCCATCCTGTGTGCTGCGCTCTTCTGTCACATTGCATAGGGTGCAAAAGCTGGATCTTCAGCTTTCTTTGACCACCCTCTCATAATCTAGCCAGCACTGGGTCTTTGTCTGTCCCTTGTCTCACCTGTGTTGCATTAACCAGAGGCGTGTCATTGTCTTCAAAAAGCAGCACTCTCTCTTCCTCCTCAGGTGTTTTCTCTCCCTTCTCCATCAGTGGCAGCCTACTGAGAGCATCAGCATTTGTATGTTCTCTGCCCACTTTATATACATTGGAGTATTCATAAGCTCCCAGAGTGACTACCCACCTCTGGATGCGTGGTGATGCCAGTTGTGGCATGGCTCACATTTTGCAGAACAGCAAAATTAGGGGTTTATGGTCTGTCACTATTGTGAAGTGTCTACTATATAAGTAACTCTGAAGCCTGTTTACACTGAAGACCACAGCCAGGCCTTCTTTGTTCAGTTGTGAATAGTTTTTCTCTGCTCACTTAGAGTCCTTGACACAAAACCTATTGATCTGTCCGAGCTGACTGCCATTTGATTTTAGAGGAGAGTCCCAACTCCATAGGGAGATGTGTCACACGCCAGGATGACAACCTTGCCTGCATCACAGTGAACTAATACAACACACAACGATCAGGGTTTTTGTTTCATCACTTGGTTTCTGCTTTTTCAACAGCACATGAAAATGAGCCAGCAGCATCAACAGGTTGGGGAGGAACCGGTGGTAGTAATTTAACAACTGCAAGTAAGCCTTTAATTCACTGATATTTCAGGATGTAGGTGTTCCTATGATGGCTTCCACTTTTCCTGTCACAGGGTATAACCCTGTGGCATTTATTTTGTGTCCTAAAGACACTACCTCCCCGCAAACTCACATTTGCTAATTTTCAACTTCAACCCACTTTTCTCCAGCTTTCAGAGGACTTCATCCAGGTTCTGTAGGTGTTCCTGCTCACATGGTCCTGAGATAAATATATTATCCAGGTACACTGCAATGTTTGGAATGCTCCTTAAGACCCCCACCATTGTCCTTTGGAAAATGGCCAGACTCAATGCCACTCCAAATGGTAGTTGGGTATATGTGTACAGGCCCTTGTGTGTGTTAATCGTGACATATTTTCTTGACACTTCCTCAAGCACCACCTACTGGTAAGCACGGCTCATGTCAAATTTTGTCAAGTGTTGTCCGCCCAATAACTTTGCAAACAGGCACGCTACATTGTGGATTAGATACTGTTCCATGATTGACACACGGCTGACTGTGAATTTTTAATTCCCACAAATCTAAATCGATCCTCCAGGTTTCCTGACTGGAACAATGGGCACAGCCCACTCTGCAGACTGTAATGATTCTATGATGATGTCAGTTTTTGCAGTTTTTTGTCATCCAGAAGCCCTTGCAGCTTTCTTTCCATGAGTGGCTTCATAGCATATGGCACCAGTCTTGGTTTGTAGTATCATAGAATCGTGATTGTGCCTCCCTATCCACATGGATCTTTGCAGTTTTTCCTTTAAGTTGCCCCAATCCTTCTTTTTCCAGCACCTCATCCAGCTTTAGCGTGGACAATAACACCACACCTCAAGTTGACAAGCTGACTCGCCATGGGCAGTTCCTACAGCCAACTACACCCCTTTACCTATGATGTAGTCATTTTCGCCCATAGTTGTGAGTATTGCTGTCTACTTATTATCATCACGTCGTCGATTGCGAATGTCACTTCCATTACATTTATGTTCAGTAGTGCTGCGTTTGAGTCCACCTAGTTTGAGTCCAAGTCAAGTCCAAGTCCTGAAGCACTCAAGTCCGAGTCGAGACCGAGTCCATAAAAGATGAGTACAAGTCAAGTCCAGCCGAGACCATAAAGTGAATCAATATTTTAAAGTAAAAAAAAGTTTGAATTTCTATGTAACAAAAACCTTTATTGCATCCTGTCATCGATTTAAATTCAACAATCCCCCATTTCAAAACCAATGCATATATAATCTAAGTGCATGAAAAACAAAATCAATTTTTGAACTCAATTTAATACAATTTTTTTAAATGAGATATAATGAGGTACAGACAATGGGTCTCAGTTTCTTAAGGTTTTAGCAAATATTTTTCACAGGCAAAACAGATTTAACAAAAATGGCACATCCTCAGGAGCACAATCTCAATAAGGGAGATATTGCTTTTAAGAAAAGCAAGTGCTGTCGCTTATGTTAATTTGTAAAAACTGGCTTGTTGGCTTACATGCTAGCAGCTATGCATCTAGGTTTCACGTCGGCTAATAAAAATTTAATTCAATTTTGCAACACGGAGACTTTAATAAGTAGGAAACGGTAGCTATGTATGTTAATGTATGCTAAAATACGTCGGAGCACATCACCAGCATTATAGCTAGCCACAGCTCAGTTATAGTATTAGTTTAGTTATGTACCTGGCTTTATGTTTCTTTCAAATGTCTGAAGAAACTGGAAGTTGTGTCAGCCATCTCAATAATTGAGATGTTACAGTGTTTGCATTCTGCAGAGTGTTTCTTTTTGTTGGACGCCTTGCAGAGGAATTCCCTGTGATTTATATAGTCAAAATAGATAATAGCCGATTTTGCAGACTCAATGCTATATCTGGCTGCAGCGTGTCATTCCCAGTGTGTGCGATAGCAGCATAATTTCTTCCCAATGCAGAACCACACCCTGCAAGTATAATTGTACCAAGGCACCCCCCACAAACGGTTTCATTGGACAACGTTATTTAGTTTTCTACTTATTGCCACATGCAGATCCAGTGGAGCAGGAGCGGTATTTCACACTGCTCAGTAGTGCTCCGACTTTGTTTCCAGTCTTTGGGAATCGATGGAATTGATTCTGAGAGTCAATTCCAGACAGTGATTTTCTCAGTTCCAAAGACTTAAAATGTATTGATGATAGAGGTCTTGTACAAGAAATAACTTAGAATGAAGTAGAACTTACCTACTTAGAATTAAGATACTCTAACTAACCTCCCCAAACAACTTAAAGACATCTGTTCCATTTGGGTACTCAATCTTAAGGAATTAATATTACCTGCCATACTTATTTTCAACTTTTGCAAAGTCCTTGAGACGAGCAGGAGAACGTCTCTCTCTCTTGTTGATCATTTAAGAACAGTCCCTGGTTCTCACTGCTGGCTCTCATAATTGATAGGTGTTGGCAGGTTCTGGCTCCTCAGGTAGAGGGGTGGATGTCTACTGGGGAGATCTTGAGCTGCTGCAGGTGACTGCAGTAGAATGACTGTTGAACTCTCTGAGCCAATGGCTGTTTCATCAGACGCTTGTTCTTGTTCCAGCAGGTGAGGTTCTGGAGCATACCGTACCCTTATCTGATTTAGATGTCAGCGTAGGCTTTGATTATTCCTTATGGCCACTGCATATGATACAGGACCAGTACTATATTGAATGACACCTGGAACCGAATTAGGACCCCAGCTGTGGTTCCTAATATACACCTCATCACCTGCTTTGAAGTCCCTTTGTCCAGTTGTGAATATCATCTCTCCACTGGTGTTAATGTCCATGACATAAAACTCAGTGGTCTTTCACTTCCATCTTCCATCCTGTGTGCGAGCACAGCACTAATACCATACGCTGATCAATCACAAGACAGTATCAGCTCTCAGTCTGAGGAGTAGTGGACTAACACCTCAGCAGATGAAAACAAGGCTTTGGATTTCCAGAAAGCTTCATCTTGTGGGTTCTCCCAAGTCCATTTCTGATTCTTTTGCAATCGCTCATACAAGGGGGTTTAATATAGTTGCCAGGTGAGGTAAAAATCTTCCATAATAATTAAGTTATCCCAGGTATGCTTTCAACTCGGTGAGACTGGTGGGCGCTGGTGCCTCCCTGTGTTTCTACTACATGTCCTAAGTATTGCACTTCTGGTTCCATAAACTCACATTCATTCCATTTGAGTTTCAGACCAGCCTCCTCCAAGTGCTTCAATACTTCTGCCAAGCTCTGCAGATGTTCTTGCGTGGATGCTCCTGTGACCAGGATATTGTCAAGATACACAGCTACACATGGTACTCCCTGGAGAAGGCTCTCCATAGTTCGCCAGAATATAGCTGGTGCAGATGAGACCCCAAACAATAGGCGGGTATAAGTGTATAATCCTTTGTGTGTATTTATGGTCATATGCCTCTGGGACTTCTCATCCCAGAGTGATTTGTTGGTATGTATGGCTCATGTTTAATGTGGAAAAAGAATTTATGTATGCTTACAAGTTTGTTGGAAATGCAATAGAAAGGGTAAGGCCCTTAGCTCGGGGTTAGCCAGAGTTGAGAGAATCTTAAAAGTTCATGTGTGCGTATGGAGAAGATGTTATCTATGTAACCACACCATTTGACACCTGTATTAATTCTTTGAATTGTTTTTGAATTGTTTTTCTTGGTACGCAGAGTTTTAGGTGCAAGACAAAAGGCTGCAAAATGAAGCTTAGCGATTCACCACAGAAAACAGTGCGGAGTGAGAAAACAGTGAGAAAACAGGAAGTGGAAGCAACAAACTAGAAGGATATAAAATGGCCTGCACAGGAACAGAAGGCAGGCAGAAGGTTGGTGTGCATGACAAACCTCTGTCTCTGTTTGTTCAGCCGCCTGAATGAATAAAAGACACTCTGAATAATGTTCTGCTGTCTTTGATCAACCTGTCCAAAAAATTTATACCACACTAATTTGGAAAATGTCTGTGCCCCTGCCAAGGGTGCAAAAAGGTCTTCCGATCTGGGAATTGGATACTCCTCAAGTGAGGACAGCTAATTGACAGTTAATTTGTAATCTCCACAGAACTGGATTTTTCCATGTGGTTTCAGTATTGAAACAACAGGTGCTGCCCACTCAGGAATAAGGATGCCCTCATTCAGCAATCATTCAACTGCCTCATCTACCCTCATGTACATGGCGTATGGCAGAGAGCGAGGTCTGTAAAACTTTGGAGTAGCATTGGCTGCCACATGTATAACTGCAGTGGTACCCTTCAGTTTGCCTAGCTCCTTCCATCCGTACCTTTGTGGACAGAGATTCTGGTTGCAGATGGATCACGCTTCCCTCACCTGGTTGCTGGGGTTCCACAATCCAGAAGGGCAGCTGGCCCGCTGGCTGGAGGTGCCGGCAGAGTAGGATTTAGAGGTACAACATCATCCCGGGAGGCTGCATAGCAATGCCGACGCCCTCTCCCAACGGCCCTGTGCAGCAGTCGACTGCAGCCATTGCTACAGATCAGAGGAATGTGAGTGACACTCCGCCATAGTGGCTGCAGCCCTGACGATGGCCCACAGCCGAGACATCCAGGACTTGCCAGGTGCTCATTGCAGATCAGCGGTGTGACCCGGTGCTGACCAGGGTGCAGGAATGGCTGCAAGCGGGGAGGCGGCCGGAGTGGGAGGAGATCTGCGCCATGGACCCCAAGACAAAAGCACTCCACTCGCAGTGGAACACCCTGGAGGAGCACGCCAGGCTGCTTTATCGGCGCTGGCAACCACCGGATGGCAGGAGGGATCTCCTGCAGCTGTTGGTGCCATGAAGCCTGCAACCCATGGTGCTAAGGTTAGTGCACTGTTCTATGGGAGCAGGACATTTTGGGTTAGCAAAGACTCGGAGGAAGATGCGGGGGTGGTTCTGCTGTGCAGGCACAACACAAAACTTTGTGTGCACTGCTGCGATGCCTGCACATCCCAGAAGGGCCCGTGTCAGCAGTCACGGGCTCCCCTGCAGCCGTACCTGGTGGGCGCCCCCATGGAGAGGGTTGGGGTGAACATTTTGGGTTCTTTTCCCTGCAGTGAGGTCTGGAACTGCTAGATACCCGTTGCCATGGATTACTTCTCAAAGTGGCCGGAGACATATGCGGTTCACGACCAGAGAGTTGCCACTACTGCAGAGAAGCTGGTGGAGGAGTTCTTCTGCCGTTTTGGGGCACCGGAGGAGCTCCACAGCAACCAGGGAAGAAATTTTGAGTCACAGGTGCTCGGGGAAATGTGTAAGCGACTGGGGGCTATGAAGACACGCACCACCCCCCTACACCCACAAAGTGATGGACTGGTGGAAAGCTTCCATCACACCCTAGCAGATCAACTCACCATCCTTGTGTGCTAGCACCAACACGACTGGGACATACACCTTCCCCTGGTCCTATGGGCTTACCGGACGGCAGTGCAGGAGAGCACCGGTTGTACCCCAGCTGTCCTCGTGTTTGGCCGGAAGCTTAGGACCCCTGTAGACCTGGTGTTTGGCTCACTCCCAAAGCCGGACCTGCCGACAACACCAGGCCTGGAGTACCTGTGAGGAGTCTGCGAGCGTCTGCTGATGGTACACAACCTGGCCAGGCAAAACCAGAGGGCAGCAAGGGG
>JAACJT020023127.1:0-25786 GCA_009936485.2 Gymnarchus niloticus | reverse complement strand
AACCACGCGCCGACGGTGCGGAGGGAGCGTGCGGGCCCGGGGGGGGCGGGGCGGGGACGGCGGGCGCGGGGCGGCTGTGTGTGTTAAACATAAATCAATAAATGAGACCACAACAGACACCTCCCTGATTGGCAGCTGCTCCCATCACATTTTCCCAAATTTACAGCTGCTTATTCCCATTTTGCGGGACGGTGCCGTCAAGCTCTGCCACTTGAGGCTCTCCCTCCACAAGCACAAATGTCTCTATGGTAAACATGAAGTTTATAAGGCTGATAAAAGAGGACTGAGGGGGAAAAATACAATTAAAAAGCTAGCTGTGATGTGGAACCTATTATGTGCCATTGTTTTCCAGCTTGACTAGCAACTAAAGCTAATTAGTAGCATAAACAAATCCTATTCCTTTATTAATGACATGAGTTCACCATTTTACGCTCCAGTCCCTGTCGTGTTTCAGCTCCTATGTAATCACTTCCTGAGCTTGTGTGAAGTGCCCCTGAAACAGAGCCTCTGTTTCAACTATTCCTTTATTTAACAGGGGCAGTACTCAGCGTTTAAGGGTGCCAGATGTAGGCATTAATCAACAACTGCAGGCCAGGAACCCCAAAAGCTTTTTATGATACAACGAACCATGCAAGTTAGTGAAAACGTCCAAGGTTTAGTCATGAGGGTCTTCAGCGAATGTTAAACACTTACCCTGGAGCTCTTGGCAGCCTCCTGTGCCTTCAGATATTCAGCGACCTGTGGAAAGATAATGCAGTAGCTTAGGCCAAGCAGCCTGTGATTTGGAACGCTGGGAATGGGTCAAAAGTCTGCCAGCCTTTCCCAAAGCCCTCCTACAAGCGAGTCTTGAAACACAGCTGGGGTTTCATGATAGCCTACTTTTTTGTAAACACGTAAAACAAAAACAAGAAAGCTGTAATTACAGTTAAAGCCACAGTCAAGTGGCCTTACTTAACTCTCATGTTGAAGGCAACTACAGGATTCAGGTAAATAGGCATTGATTAGTTTACCACTACCATGCCTGAGGACCCAAAAGCTATGAACACATACCGTTGTCAAAAGCACACTCATCTTATCTCCACCATAAGGAGAAATCGAGTACAGTATATCATTCTGTTCAGAAGCCTGTCATTTAAAAGCACACAGCTGTGTTATTACCCCTCAAAGCACCTCTTAGGGTGTAATGTACCATGGGATAAGGCCAGGGATAGATTGTCATCAACATGTTCTCATATAAATACACTTACAGAGTTTTTCTTTAAGAAATCAAAGCAGGTTGCTTATTGAATTTGACCATCTGATGGCAATCAGAAACGAATCAGCCGCAATAATAATCAAGGGATCCCCGGATACCGCTCTCCCATTTAACAAACACTGGCTTGGTCCCAAAGCTCTACTTTTGTCAACCATCGCAGGCAAGCTCGAAACCGTACAGAGACCACTCCAGCTGCCGAGCTGCGTACTCTCATCGTACAGACACGAGAGAGACGATTTAGCCAATGAGACGATACTTTACAGGGGGCCAATGATTCAAAACAACTCTGGGAAAATATGCCACAAATTTTAACAACGTACCAAAGGGGTTCTCTAAACAAATTACACCAGTCTACATTTTCTATAAAATGACCCGCAATTAAGGCAAGCTATTTTCCATTAGAGCTTGTCCATAAATAGAAAAATGGGCACAGCCGGAGGGGAGGGTAGATGAGGGAGGTTCACTAGCTGGCTCAGAAGGTAGCGTAGGGTGACCAGGTGCGACCGAATCAATTTTTTCCACCTGGGCTTCGTTCTCAACGATGTGGATGTACAGACATGGGCTGTTATAGTTCCAATAACCTGGACCCCTGTGTGACACTAGTCCAAGGTCCAGTCCCTTCGAACTCTATGGATTACCTATTTAGCCTCAAAGTTTAACAGCCCCAATTGCACTTATAGTATTCTGCACTTATGTACATCCGGGTTTTCTTTCCCCTAAACCCAACTGGTCCTAAAAA
This sequence comes from Gymnarchus niloticus, assembly GCA_009936485.2. Taxonomy (NCBI): domain Eukaryota; kingdom Metazoa; phylum Chordata; class Actinopteri; order Osteoglossiformes; family Gymnarchidae; genus Gymnarchus; species Gymnarchus niloticus. The sequence goes on along the minus strand of JAACJT020023127.1, from coordinate 23,792 downwards.
CAGACTTATAATTTTGACATATGTATACCCCTATCAAGCATTAGTGGAACATGGTTCTGTTCAGCATGATGAAGAGAGTCGTTCTCACACATGGATTTAACATCATCTGGGAATACTGGGGGTTGGGGGGATGCCTAAAGCGGCATAACAGATGGTCTTGTGGAGGACACACTGTGCAAAAAGCAGTAGCTGCATGCTTCGTAAATACTATTAAGAAATAACTAAACATCAGCTAGAAGAAATTCATCGTCATACCGACTGCCAGATGTTTAACAGTGCAAACCATGTTATGTCCCCCCCACCCCCAGGGGGCCAAAGCGCTTAGCTAATTGTATGTCACGTGCTTTTCACAGTAATGAAGCGGCCAACCAGCTGCCAACTTGTAAATGAACATGACGTGAGACAGAGCGATCGAGATAAGTTTGTCTCATCAAGTAACTCTTTGGGGTCTTCTGAGGTGTTGTCCGTGATGGTGTCAGAGCTCCATACTGATAGGGTCTGGAACAGCTGAAAGTTTCTGGCAGCGTTGAACGACCCTCAGTCTACTAGATGTTTTTGGTGTCTTCAGCATTTAGAAACTAGGACAATCATCACTTTTTAGGATGGTGTGGGGTGAAGACTTTAGGAGACCACATTAGGACAGGTAAGTGTCATTCAGGATAGTACATACTTGATCAAAGGCTACCAACAGTCTACCATGAAGGGTTTCCATCAGATCCGTATTTGAGTGCCTAGCTCCTGACAGCATAGTGGATCATGTGACTGATGTGGTCCACGGAACACGCCAGCATTCCTTTCCAATCCAGTTCCTCAAATACTGATGGCTTTTGCCCCCCTGCTGGGCAGATTCACTCTGTGGTGTTTTTAGTCGTCACCCTCAAAAACACTACTGACTGGGTGTGGAAGCGCACCACGCTTGCTGAGCCACCCAGTATGATGTCTATTAATTTCCATTCCCTTTCATTAACGCTTCCAATTACCGGTACAGACTATGAGTAAAGCTGCCTGGTGGGGACAAACAGCCTTCGTTTTTAAGTAATTAATGATGGTGACGCAGATACTGTCCTGAAAATTCTGGGTAATTTTTGTAAAAGAGGTGTCCAAATTTGGCTACAGAGCTGTATGTCTGGTAAATGTTTCCTCTAAAGACAAAATGTCAGGAATTAGGAGACGTCTCTTGCACACAGTCAAAATCTTAAGCCTTGAGTGGACTAATTACATGAGGAGGACCCTCCAGAACTTCACATTGCATCGCGGCAACTCCGAAAGTGAGGACCACGAGACAACGTTACTGAGGCAATTGCCAAAGGCAACAACACAGATGCTAGAGAAACAGTTGCTGGCCTGCCAGCCCACACATGTCCTGGTAGCTGTCCTAATCTCGTTACACAAATGGCAGAACACTCGTGCAGATTGCTCGGAGAAACAGAAGCCAAACTACCCAGCGAGGATCAGGTCTAGACTACCGGCAGCTCCTTGTGGGAACATCAAGGTCTCTCCGTCCGCTCTCCTTTGCTCCAAGACTCCACCTTTCGGCTGCCTGAGCTGGCTACCGGCGCTACGACGAAAGGATTTCCACAGACCCGCTCAACTAGAAGGCGAAGCCAATGCGATCCCCGTGACAGACGGGAAACACTCAGGGACGGTCCCATTGTTTAACCCCTACAATCCAATTAGACCGCTCCCTCCACTTTCACAGATGACGAAAGTGAAATGGCTCATGCCCTTCAGTGGATGAGCGGGGTGATTATAACCAACCACAGACCCACTGCCTGTCGTCTCTGTATGCTGTCGGTGCTCTGATCCTTATTGAGGCTGGTCCATTTTGTCAACCGTAGCCGGAGAAAATGCCCAAGACCTACTTGTGTGTTCAGGGTAAAAAATCATTTATTTAAGCTTAAAACAAACAGTCCTCATTAGGAGGAAAAAAATATATATTTGCAAAGTAATTTATTAAGATTGAAAAATTACAGGGATTTTCTCATGATATATTTAAGAATTTATTTTGACATCTAGATTTGAAAGGGTGCAATGTAAAAAAATTTGATACTCTGCCCAATGGCAAACCTTAAGAATCCTAAGGAATAGTTTAGAAGTACTTTATGACATTCAGTGAGCGTGTCTTCAATAAGACAGAGGGAAGGGGGACTGACAATCACATGCTAACGAGCTAAAAAGTTATCACCAGGAAGTGGAACCTTTCATATGACGTGCATTGAGACTGGAGGATCCTTACCAGCGCTAGACTTCAGATCATTATGCCTTGTTGGCTTTGATTAAATCAAGCCAAATGCTAGGTCATTTTTCTATGTTTCGCAAGTCAAAACCAACCAGAACACACACACACACACACACACACACACACACACACACACACACACACACACACACACACACACACAACTCTTCCATGATAGACTTCACAAATCTATCCTTGTATTACTTTGCCAGACCCCCCCCCAAATTTGTCATCTCCCTCCATGACACTGAGTTAGGTGGGGTGGTACTGAGCACGGTGAAGCATCCTTGTTCAGATGGCTTCCTGATCACAAGGGTCACTCACTGAAAGGCTGCACTACCCCAGATTTCCAACAGAATGCTGTAATGGAGAGCCGGGATGATTTTATTCACTCCTACCTGACAATAACAGAGTGATCTTCTCTAATCCTCCTGGATAAAGCCTCCTATGAAATACTTTTCTCATTCTTGTCTTCACCTGCTTGGTTTGCTTTGTGGGTGGGTGGGTGTGTGTGTGTGCGTGATTTTTTTTTTTTTTGCCAGCTCACAGTTTTATACAGAGACGCCATGGAACTGCAGGCTCCATGCACCCTGATATTCAGCCGATCTCTGCCTCTCCGCGAGGTGCCTACCTGCTCTTAGGCGACGACACGCTTATTACTGCAGAAGAATTACACTCTCCGCCGAGTCCTCGGCAATTAGGCCCACATCAAAACACCTGCATGCAAGACTGTCTGGTACATAAAGCGAGGCCTCGTATGATTTATTCCACGCGTGGAGAGCATCGCAATTAGCATCGCTAACGCTGTTAGCCATGGTGCTAATTAGCACCACACTTCACAGATGTCTCGGAGGGAACCCAATTGAGATGACAGCGATGTGGTTTGTCTTCACCATTTCACTTCCGCGCATCTGCGGGTATTTATTGTCTCCTCACCTGCAGTGGCAGCTCCGCACTAAACGATTCATTTGCGATGCAGGGGGAGTTGTTGCACCAGTTGGAGTGCATTTAAATTGCTGCACCATTTGGAGTGAATCTAACATCCTCTGAGAAGCACAGACACACACACACACCTCTGAACCAATCCTGCGATGATATTGGGTGCCTATGCCCTCGATTATATCACACTGCCGGGTTAAAATACTTCTGTGTAGGCAGTGTCTATTTAGGATGGTTTATTTAAGCATGCATGTGTTTACGATATTATCCACCCATCGAAATTCTATCATTGCTTATCCAGTATAGAGACATGCGAATCCTGGAGCCCATGCCAGGAAACACAGGGCATTCCAAAGGGAGCACCCGAGGCAAGATGCCAGGCCATAACAGGGCACACAAACTACAACTGAAAAATGCCAGTTCACCCAAGACGAGTTTCGACCTGGAGGAAACCACATGACAGGGGAGAACGTACAATCTTCACACAGAACTCGAAACCACAACTCTGGAGGTGAGGTCAGAATGTAAACCACTGAGCACTTGCACCACCCTTCCTTAATGTATTATTAAGTTTTCATTTCCATAATAAAGATTTACTTTTGCTTTGAGGAACTAATAAAGTGCAGACTTAGGTTATACAACTAATGCAGGTCATTTTGCTTTAGAACAACCTCACTTTCATGAAAACCTGAAACAACAAGCCAACGTAGAAATGAGAACATACACAATGTACTCAAGAATGTTCACCTGGAAAGATGCAAAACGTGGCAGCGGCCTATCTGGTGGCATGTGGAGGCCAACGTGCAATGAAAAAACGCAGCCCGCTTATCTGCACGGGGCCCGGCTGACAACAACGCTGATCATAAAGAATCACGTCTTGGGCCCTGAGATGGAAGGCTTGATTTGCAGAAATCCGTTAATATCTTGGATTCAAACCCCGTGGAGAACCTGCCCGTGACTTCACTCAAAATTTGACATGTGGCCAGAGAACAAGGGAATCGGGTTACAAGCAGATCAAAAACTGCTACAGCTTAAGTACTGGACAGATAATTCTCACAATGCACAGCCACCATGTACACACGGTTCCTTTCGAGTATTTATCAATAACTAAACCAGCTTTCCAGGCTGTCTTAACCTCACCAGTCAGCCTTAATTTGGTGCAGGACAATAGCGATCTGCTTACAAGTGTTGCTGTTGATTCATCCCTTTGGCGGATAAATGTTTTCATCTCATGGTCTTTTCATTGGCTCTTTGATGAAATATTGCTTCCATCCTGACTAAAACAAAGTGAAGAAAAAGCATTACTCTGTCAGGTTTCTGACGGAACAGCACTTCTCCTGCCTGAACCTTTTTAAAGGGACGAATTCTCTGAAAATCACCGATGACCACTAACAATGAAAGTAGCACCATGGAGTGTGTTGTTTAAACCAAAATCTGGTGGAGGGAGATGACCCCAATTTGATGATAATGCCAGTTTCATGCAGTTATGCTTTACGAGTTTTGCTTTCACCTCCCTCACTTTTTCTGCAAACTGTTCACCGTGTACAATCAGGACCACAATCTACGCGAGTTGTACCCTCTTGCCAAAACAATCACTTGCACCTGTGGTATGAAACAGAGACTATCGGACTTGCATATTCTGTAATTCTGGCTCTTGTGGATGTATTTATGAGGCAGGAAATGGAATTTACCCAAACAGACAAGCACATTTCTGCAAACTTCCACTTGACTCATCACAGGGACCTTCAGGGTCAGTAACTCTCTAGCCTAGTAATCCACAACCCAAGCCACTTAGATGTTCTTCCAAGTAGACAGACTGCTCCCACAAAGATGATCCACTGTGGTTCTTTAACGTGTTTGGCCCCAAAGGAACAAGGCCCGGCAGTAATATGATGTGAAGCTGACGACGTGGTATTTAAAAATGGGTTTCTGCGTGCGATTCCAGCTTCCGTGACCATTGCTTCCCCCAGGCAAGTTCGCTATGTGAATCGATATGGAAACTCTGGACCCAGAGATGTGTGAGTGGGGGGTCAGGCTGGAGAGCATGGCAGTCATAATTCAGCCAGTTTTTAAAAAAATATATAAATAAATGAAATCTCTCAGGCCCGACAATGCCAAATTGGATTTTTAAGGATTGTGGGACATCACAGAACATTGAAAGCTGGTTCTTTCTCACCTTCATTAACTTCTCCAGTGCAGTTTATCAGCAAAACAAGAAAAAAAAAAAAATAATGGAAAAAAGCAGGTGCTTGAAAACACACTTCTCCCGCATTAAACAGGCTCGGTGAAAATGCTTTTCCCAGACAAGAGAATCAACCCCAAATATGAATCTCATTTTCCTGCTGCCCGACGCCAGTTTGAGTAAATAATGGTTGAAGAATGTCACAGTGTAATGGGAGTAATTATTATACAAATAGCCCTGTTTACTTCACTCTACACAATTTATAACACGATTTCTCAACGCCCTGTGAAATTAGCATAATCTGGATGCACGAGCGCAAACTCTGGTATAAACGTTAAACTCGAGGTTTTGATGAGGCTTAAAATGAAGTTTCAAATGTGCAGTGTCGGTTTCGAGGGGAAATGGCGTGCAGCCGAGACCGTGAGCAGGATAACGATGGGCTAACGACGAAGAGGACTCCGTCTCTCTGAATGCGTGAAACCGACCTCATTTACACGCTGGCATTCGAAGCTCGGCCCGACGCCTCCACAGACTACCCGTTTAGTGTGATTTAAGCGCTTTCGGAGTCACGGCACCTGTAGAACATGCCGTATCCGGCTGCTAACCGCGCACACATCTGTGTCCTTCTGTAATCCGTGTTTTATTACCCAAGTGGCTTACCGTGCCGCATCATTCAGCACTCTTATAGCTGTGTTTGCTTTTGCTTGGGGGGGGGGCACTGAGTTTCTGTCACTCCACTGCAACTCCTGCAACTTGGTCCAAGGAGACTTTGCTGACTGCAAAAACATGACTCTCTGTGTCTACTGTAATGCCCGTCATGATAACTGCCAGCACATTTGCACACAGCGTCATCTCAGTGAAAACCAAGCTCTTTCACTGATTATGGAATTTGCACATTTTTAATAACTGGGCAAGGGCCTCTCAAACTAGTAATGCTGAAACTCGGCAGTGAGCAAAACAGTCCGCCCTAAAACTCTCCATCAAAATCATGGCTCCGTGAACTCACGTTCTTGTGGTGAGTGTCTGCTGAAGCGCTGAGCGCGAGGATTACCGTTACCTTCAGAAAATCGTAAACAGAGTAGCTACTTAAGAACGGCAATCACCTTTGCCTTATAAAGCTATGGCCTGGCAGAATCAACCAACGGAAATGACGTAACACCCCAGGCAGACTGACTGACATGATTGTCTGACTATATTCACGCTGACACCCAGAAGACACCGACAGATACGACTTTCCCATAATACATCCAGCTGTACAGGTCAAGTTACATGCGTTGCTGAAAAGTGCCAGGCGGGGCCTGGATCTCGAACCAGTTACTTTCAGCTTGAGTTGACATCTTTAACTGCTCCGCCATCTGGACTCGTATTGTGTGGTTCCTGTATCATTCTACCCTCTTTCCATTTAAAATATCCATTTTCTGTCTTCCTTCATCCATCTCAAAAACTTACTGATCCACCCAGCTGGATACGCAAATACTGAACACAAGGGAGTATTCTTAATACAGTGGCAGGGCTGTGGAAGGGCTTCTTTTCAGAACATCAATCCATTCCTCACTCATTGGGGGCTTGATGTATTGATCAAATAAAGGTGAGAGGTGGGGGTGGGGTTTCTGTAACACTTTGGGGGATAAGGGCTCTTCATTTAGCGGGGGGGGGGGGGCATGAAGCCAAGGGCCCTCCGTGATGTTTGGCAGTAGATCAGTGCGAGGGGCGGCGCACCTGTATTTATGGGGTCCCAGTTAATCACAGGTTTGGTGGCACAGCCTCCAGCAGAGGGGAGGTGACAGGAGAAATCGATCCAGGTAAATGGACGGGTTAAAGGGGTGGCATTTCACAATTTTGGCAAACTCCCTACTTAGACTGCTGGGAAATGGAGGTCAGGTTGAGGCTGAGCTCAAAACATTAACCAAGGAAACAGCCATATCTGGACAAAGACACAGTCTGGACTGAACGGGGAAGGGGAGAGGGTTACAGGACATCTGACGTCAACCTGAGTAGGCGCGACTCATGGCTACGTCAACCTGTGCTGCAGTTTCAATCACCAACGCAATCTAGCGGTCCTGTGGGCACCCTGCGGTTTACCTGGCACCCGCCCTTCCTACCCCTTCTTCAAAGAATCCTGCTGATAATCTGAAACTTCAAAGGAGGCCAGATTAGGGTTAGCATGTCGCAGCGTCAAACCTCACCGCCAGCAGCGAGGGTGCATCCACAAATCACGAGCCAAGGTTCCAGAATGTCATGAGACTCCAAAGAGCAGCATTGTAAGAAAACCTCCTATTAAATCATTAATGATGCACTTATTTAGGTAATTTTATACAAATAGTCTTGTGTAAACAGCCAAAAACACCCATACAATTATAGCAACATCTGAAATTTTTAGATTTGTATGAAAGGTAAATTGCTGTACGAGGACAGAGATGTCCTACCATCTTCTGCAGGTGCTTCTCCTTTCGCACATCCACCATCACCATGCCCTCTTTGACCAGGCCAAGGCCAACGTCCTCCTTGGTGTCGGCGAACTGCAGCGTCACGTGCTGGCAGTTGCCGTCGACGTACTCCACGTTGAGCAGGCATTGCGTGTTCTGGATGTCGCGTACCACGCAGTCCACCACGTCTGCACGGGCATCCTCCTACAAGGACATGCAAAGACTGTCGATGACACAGCATCACTGCAGGAGGACCACTGCAAGTCCATGTGGTAGCGTCACCCCAACGAGGACCACTGCAAGTGTGTGACACAGTGTCGCTCCGCTGAGGCGCTCTGCAAGTCTGCATGCTTATGACAATGCAGAATTCCATCCAGGGGGAGGCACTGGTGGGATAATGGGACCAGCACCCTCAGGCTGGCTCTGACCATCACTATACCGTGCCTGGGGCATGCAAATCCATCTCCCCGGCAACCGTAGAAGCAGACTGTCCTTGGGGAGACAGAGGCTTTTTAAGGGATAATTCAGAATGCTTTTATTTCCCCACGCTCATGCAGGACAATTTCAAACAGCCTGTATTATCCTCCACAGTGCATCAGTGAGCCTGTTCTATGTAGGGATGACACCCGGAAGATGAAGGTACGAGGCCCGCAGGCCTGGGAGGTCCTCAAATGTGAATCCGGGGGAACCGGCCACGCACCACGTGAGGATTTGAGAATTAGGGAGGGCGAGGAGGTGACTGAGGGACGCCAAACTGAAGTAGACCTGTGATGTTTCCGGCCTGGCGAAACAGGCCAGCAGAACACCGTGTGCCCAGCAGCAGACGCAGCTCATAAGATGCCCCCACGGTTTTAGTGGGCATGCCATTGGGCCTCAGCACTGCAATCACCCAGCCGATACCATCCAAAACTTGCCACAGCCTGGCGAGTGCAATCTGGCCGCTTTAAGCATCACCCGGTGATGGGTCAGAGAGTGGGATACTCACATCCTGTGGGACCTGGATATAGGCAAAGGCATACTCTGTGGCTTGGGCAGGCAAGTTCCGGATGTTGTAGGCAGGGGACAGAGCTGCGAGGCGTGTGGAAGGCACTCTCTCTCTCTGCCGGGAACAAGGGCAAAAACACAACAAGGATGGATTGAAAACCATCTGCAACGGAGAACTGGTACCAGCTGGAACTGGCATGGTGAAGGCGGAGCCAGGATGATCAATGGAGGCAGAGCTGGGACCATCCCAATGCCAATGAACTGAGTGCCCGACTGGCCGACTGTACCAGACTCTCACTAATATGGGGTTGGGTACGCTCAAATCATCTGACTGTTGCCAAGAAAAAATAAAACATTTCCTGGGACACTGGTTGCCAGATTGAACCCCTCCAATTTAAAATTCACACCCCCACACTCAACGTCGCTGAATGGTGAACTTATTCCAAAAACCCAAATACTCACGTTGCCGTAGTCGATGTAGAAAACGTGCACCTTTGCAGGTGACTCCACCTTCTCCACCTTCGCCCTGTACCTTTAAGGAGGAAGGATGGAAGATAGAAGCAATTACCAGAATGTCCCCCCAGTTTATAGACACAACACGTCATGGCAACATCACACACCACCATACTTCACTGGCGAGGGTGTGGAGTACATTACAGACAGGATAAATGGAGCCGGGGGGGGGGGTGTCACTGTTTTAGACGACAGTTGATTATATTTGCAGTATTGAAGATGACAGCTGTGCCCATTTATGTTTGGTGGACTTATGCCCTCCCTGACAGAGGTGAGCAAGTCCCCCCCCAATCTATGCAGCAGTCATATCTTCATCTGACTGGATTTGCGCTCCTTCCAGACAGAAGCGCCGATTTATTTGAAGCCCCCTCTGTGTTGTAGGGAGGGGGGCATCAAACTCAAGCATCTTATTTCCCCGTTCCACGTTGGTTTCACGCCAGCTGAAGTTCACTAGGATAAGAGCTTGGCCGCCGCTTTTGCCAGAGTACGAGATTCCCTGCAGAGGGTTCTACTCATTAATGATTCATAAAGCGAAACCTACTTTCACTTTAGCTTTCCTGTCACCGCGGTAACAAGGGAACACAACCGAAGGAAGCCCCTGCTACAATTATACACCCCTGTACAGTTGTGCACCCAGTTTTCATGTATGACAAACGAGGCCCATTGACTACTGGGAGGAAAAAAAATATATAGAAGTGTACACCAGCAGACACAGAGGTACACTTGCATGAGGGGAACAGCCCAAAACCCCCAGGTCATCATCAGATAACAGCTCTATAAATTGGGTTTTACTATCTTTAAAGAAATATTCGCACCAAGATGGAACCTCAGGAAAACAGATGGTGAAGAGACCACCAAACAAAATAGAAAACTTTTTGCTTGATCTGCTGTTCTCCTTTCCACTTGCCCTTGAGGTGGGCTGGGGGCGGAGTTAGGCAGCGTTAACCGCAGTAAGCGAAAGTAAACGGGAGGTACTCACAGGGAAAAAAATAAAAACGTGTGTGTGTGTGTGTGTGTGTGTGTGCGTGTGTGTGTGTGTGTGCGTGTGAGGCTGGGTCAGCATAGCTAGAGTCGTCTTCCCCGTACAGCAGTTCACATGTGACGCCTCTAACCCGAAGTCATCAGAGGCTTGGGGTCTGACTCCGATTGACCAGGTCCTGACATAGAGGGAGGCTAAAAAACACAATGCAGTGTTTCAAGCCAGGCCAAGGGCGAAGAGTAGACACTGTTAGCGATTAGCTAATGGAAGGGAAGCTCGCTGGAACGCCGTTACGGGGGAATCTCCTCCCCTTGCGGCGGGATCCACAGAAAACGAACCTAATTAGTTTTGCCCAAACAAGGAAACAGCATGGGTTACATGAACACCCTTACCATGAATTAAAGAAGAAACTGAAAAAACCGTCAACACGGACAAAACACACAGCCCTGGGAAAACTGTTTGACGTCGATGTTGTGTATTTAATGTGGAGCGGCTTGTGCTGATGATGCTTGTTTGCATGGAGCTGTTTCTGATGCACACAAGGCACTTTAGCTAATGTGCTAAAACGAAAAGCGGGTCTGTCGAATGGACCATCACTCTGAACATCAGAAAACCTCGGCCAAACATGAGCAAAAAAGGACAGAAAGGAGAAGTAGTCTGTCAAATTAAGTGCTCCGGGAGGGAGGGAGGGAGGGAGGGAGGCAGACAGACAGACAGACAGAACGCACACATGCAGTCACCCACAGTCAGGACTGCAGACAGAAGCTTACACAAAAGTGTACATGCACACACCGCCTCACGCACACACAGCCACCCCCCCCCGACTTAGAAACAGGCAGTTATATGCACAGACCCACATACCCAGTCAGAAAAAGAGCGTTGCATTTAGATCAGCTGTACTGCACAACAGATCAAAACCCTCATTTGGTTGCTTAAAAGAATACGACGCTTAGACTCCAATATGAACTACGATGGGTGGATTTAGCCGGGAACCAAAGGTCTACCGCCAGGTAAAAACAGCTTGATGTGACCAGACTACGATGGGATCCCTTTCGCGACGACGGCGGGAAAGCCATCTGTAACCTCAAACAGCCTCTGACAAGTTCAGGCTCAGACACTAGGATTTGGCAGCACCGGGAACATCAAAGGCGACGTATGGTAGAAATCAGCCTCCGGCATTAAACAAAATGAGCAGATGCATTATGGGAAAACTGTTTCAGCAGTGGTGCATGGGTGACATTACGAGCTTCGTGGACCTGACTGCTATCGTCCCAGTGTGTCTCTGATTCCCATAGGGGTCAGCTCCGAACATTCAGGGAGACTATAGGTGTCTCCCCTAGCCAATAAACTAACAACGCGTCCCGCTTCAATTGGCTGAAAGATTCCCCACAGTTCGTCTCAGATCGGGGTCAAAGTGCTCACCACTCGCCGTCAGCGAACTTGGAGATGCAGTAGGCCCCGTTGTGAGGGGCGAAGGCACCCTCCACCGGTGGCTGGGCAGCGAGCTCGGCTCTCATGGTCTCCATCATGGTCTCCAGCTTAGCGCCTGAGGGGAACACGAAGGAGGTGGGGGTAGGGGTGAGTGAGTCCGGTCAGTAGCCTTCGAAGGGGGGAGGGGGCGACCCCGTTAACCACGTGCCATCCTTGGCCTGGCATGGGAGGGAAGTCGACACTGTTCTGCTGGCACCCGGGGGAAATGAAGATGCCAACACGCCGGAGAGAATTAAACGTGCGCCATGTAATTGGGCTGCTGTGTGTAATAAATTTAAAGGACTCACAAGTGAGCAGGGGGTTGGGTTGGGGGGAGAGAGAGAGCGAGAGAGAGAGACACACACACACACACACACACACACACACAACATTGTTCAACAAGTCTACTGGGTGACAACCTGACTAAACGAATACCCCCAACGTAAAGCTTTGACTGACAGCAGCATGGCGGGCGGGGAAAAAAAACAACAGAAATTGCCATTTTGCCATTTTTCAAACTGATGAATGAATCTTAGGACCACAGCGTCAGTTTGGCATGTAATCATGCTATAATTTCTGAAGTCAAAGCATAAAACAACCCCCACCACCACCTCCACCTCCACCCAGGCCTTCATTTTAGCCCCCAACGCCACAGCAGGTTGAAGGGCGGAGCGGCGGTGACGTAGCCCAGAAGTCAACACGAGTAGAGATCCGACCACCCACCGGACGCGGTCCTCTTCTCACGCTACTAGGCCTATGGGGCAGACCATGCCAAGGTCACATGGCCACATTCAACTCTGAGGCAACAACACTGACTGCAAATCGGTGGCTCACAGGACGGGCGCGGCAGCCAACGCAACTACAGCCTTACCCGTGCGACCCCTCCCACGATGAGGGGGCTTAATACAATGCCAGTAAAGCTAACATGATTACGTCAAGATACTCCACACAAGGAACCCATAACATATTCATTAATGACAGCACCACATAAAAGTGATCACGTATTATAATTCGCCATACTCTCTCCACTGGGCAAAAAGGAGGAGATGAGGTTTTTGGCATCTTTCAGATCGCTAATGGAAATCAGCTCTGCTATACAAGCAATCAAATCATCTTCACCTTGGCTGTCGGCACGGCGACGGTCGCCTCAGAGACGCGCAGCTCTCAGCGATGAAAGACATGGGCAGCTGGGACACGGAGAGGGGTTGGCGGAGAATCGATTTGCCGAATTTTATGTGCGGTGCCTCCGTGTAGCTGCCCAGAAAGTCACCGCGCTCATTTCTCTATCCCTGGCTGGGAAACCAGCATACCAGTTTGATTAAAAAATAAAATAAATAAAAACCCATCACCCTAATTAGCATTGAGCCAGAGGCCAGGCAATATACTGTGTGAAAGAGCCGGCAGGGAGTATACGGGATGAAAAGTAGGACGGGCGAGAGGCAGAGCAGCAGAGATTAAACGGGTTACCCAGAAGGCTGTGGGGGAGAGGCAAGGCCCAGGCTTAGTCTGCTTACATTGTAATATGCCACCCAACTGCCCGGGGGGGTGGGCGACAGAGCCTGAGGTTCCCAGGCAGAAATGGCACTCTGGCAGAGAGGCGGGTATCCCTCAAGTTGGGGACCGCAGTTGCGGTCTGGCCGGGGAAGAGATCCGATTAATCAAGCAGTGGTAACGCTCCTCTGACGTGGAGGCGCCACATGGATGTACTCGGCCGTTCAAAGGCTGAATGAGGAATTAATACTCTGGATCTCGTAATTGTCTAAGACTGAATTCAAACAGTTTAACCCTAAGTCATGTTAGCTCTAAATGACACGGCGGCCTCATAACTAAACCACCAGTGGCAGCACAAATGTCAGACTGACTCGCTGTTAAACGTGCTCCTAGTATCTATGGCTGGCCTAAAAAAAAAAAAAATAAATTAAATGGAAACATACTCCTGAGATTAACCCTAGCCCACCCAAAACGAGATGGCTTCAAACATGGCGGGATGTGAATCCACAACCAATTCAACAGAGATCCCAGTGCACCCTAATGACTGGTGGCCCCTCATTACTGAATTTCCTCTGGCTTTGGCATTTGAGCGACTCATTATTTCTATTTACCCCCCCCCCCCCCCATTTTATTTTTTTATAAAAAAGTCCAAAATACATGGAAACGTGGCATATACTCGCAGGTTTGTTCATCCACTACAAAGCTTCTGCTCTGGATTGAGGACCTGTGGCTGTTTCATTTAGAAAAATCTCTCAGCATTAAAAGCTGCTAGTTAAGACAGCAGCGACCCACGGGAGGCCAAAGGTCAAGCTCGGCACTGCTGTGGATGCAGGCGAACACGCAGTCCAGCATCCGATTTCAGAACCGCGAGGGAGAAGCCGAGCTAGTAGCATTTTAACAAAGACATGGTAACAACAATCCGTGTGGGGAAGGGCTAACCTTGGATGGCACGCTGCAGAAGCCATCGTTCACGTGTCACCGTGTGAATGTAACGCGATCGGATGCTGACAGGAGAAACGAGGCTTCGAAACCCCCGCTGGGTGGGTGGGATCATCACACATCACCGCTACTTGGTTGGACCTGCTTGCCACTGGTTATTTTACTGGCTCCTGTTAGGCTGAACCAGGCAGTGACTGGCAGAGCTGTTTAATGCCACCCACTGTGACTATTACGAGACTTCTGTCTCTTAATATGGCTCACGTTTACATTCCCAATTTGTCCGATGGAGACCGGAAAAGAAAAAGATTCCCACATGTGCCCGCTCTCATGTCATAGAAATTGTTTTCAGCCTTTGAAGGCCATAATTACATGAGTCACATGTATTGTTATTTGTCCCCGACAAGCAAAGACAGAAGACCAAAAAGGAGCGGCCTTGCATTCTAATGAGACCGTTGACAATGTTAGTCATCTCATCCTCAAAGCCCCATCCTGCAGCACAACGTCAAAAAGAGAGCCTTTGATTATCCCACTAAGGATGGTATCCAGGCATCATTAATCACACAGACATTATTAACCGCAGGTGAGCACGTGGGGCTGAGATTAAAAGGGATGAGCCACCGACTGCTGAAGGATACTGGACGAAAATCCGGCACGCCCAAATGCGGAGAAATTTTGCTTACAGCGTTTCCACGAGAGTGCAGCATGCCAACTCCGAACACCGAGGAGTGCCAAGCAAGGAATGGCAGCCAATTAGCGGAACGTGTGACCATTTTAATCAGGTTTGCATTTCAATATGCAGGGAATCTCGGGGTGGAACCAAATACAAGAAACATTTGACACAGGTGCTGGTGGGTGGGTCCATGCTTATTCACTGCTTGTCCAGCACCAGCACGCAAGTCTCGGTGGTACCTGCTTAGCTGAATATCCCCAGCTGACTCTCATACCACGACGTAGCACAGATCTTAACATACAATTCAAGTCAACACATGCCGGCTACACGCGAATCAACCCGACAACCTGCAATCAAAACCATCGCAGAAAGATATCACAACATACTGTATAAAAGGCCTTTGTGGAAACCACCCTCTCTCTTCCCCAGAACATCAGGGCTAAATAAAGTTAAAATGTCAGATGTCATTCCAGTGACTGAACAGTGACATTTCCCTGTATATTATAAATATTAAATACACACACATGCATTACTGGCACTTCATATTGCCATAAATTTTGCTAAATATTAAAAATTTGAGGGATTGCGGGCTTCCTTACTGGTGTCCAGCTCCAATGCAGTCAGTCATCTGCAGATATGACACTCACGTGCCTACACACAGCTCTCCCACAGGAGGTCCAATGGAAGTTTACGCACGTCTGGCTAGCCAGAGAGCATCGTGCACCCCCATTTTTAGAGCAGTCGAACAAAGAAGACCCGAGTACCTGAGCCTTCCAAAAATAAATCCTGAGTAAATTAAATGCCACATTTTGCCCAATCTGTTCACTCTGCATGCCAATTAAAACCTCACCAAAAAATTTAAAACCTGGCCAAAGCCAAAGAATGGGAACCAGTTAGATTTCAGTTTGCAGTAGAACGACGCTCACGTGAAAAAACGCTATTTCCCAAAAATAGCCAGATAGGCCACCTGAGCTCAGTGAGAAGGCCTTAAGGTATAGAGCCCGCTTTTCTATGAAAACAAACCAGCTTCCCAGCAAGAAAGGCACGTTTGTACTTTGCAATGTTCAAAAGGCAACTGAGTTATCGTTGTTTTAAAATGCACAATGGAAACCACACGTGATGTCAATATCGATAGCTGATTGAGTTTAGTGTAGTCTGTCTACGGCTCTTGATAGCTCGGCTTAAAATAGAGCGCAACCTTGACATCACATATTCATTAAATGAAACCTGCCTCACCTTCTTTAAAACATCCCGAGGGCCAGTAGACCAGAAATTTCAGATCACGGATCTTTACGGCACTGAGAGAAAATGCCAAGCGCCCAGAAAATCCCTCAAAAAAAGGTCACCGCTGAGGCCATCATGGCACCTGTTGTGCGGCACACAAGTGGACCGCATCAAGTTGCATCTGGCCCAGAGTCTTTCCCGATGCCCCTTCATGAGGGCACTGAGCTGTCCATAGCGGGCACCAGTATTCAGTAGCATGCACAGAATTAATCGGAAACAGCGAGGCTGGCACCAACCTTTTCACGAACCACAGCATCATCCATGTCTGGTGTGAGGACTCGACACCACACATACAAACCGGCTTTCGCAAGCTGAATGGCGGGACTGAAATACGCAAATCGAGGCATTAAAGATTAATTGGGGTAATAATAAATAGCAATAATTATTTCTGGTGCCGTGTGATGCTGGGAGGCTAAGTAGTCTCCATTTACCCTTCATAAAGCTTGGGACCCTTTCATGGGTCGGGGGCATCCTTGTTATTTTTAAACCCCTTCCTTCCATTACGCCTCCTTCATGACCACCTGCTGCTCAAGTAACTAAAGGTGATCTCGTCTCCACGGCAACAATCTACCGCCGAAATGCAAGCTGGATGGCGTCAGCAATCACAACCTGCTTTTAATTGGCCTACCCTGAGCATCTTGATGAGAAAAGCAAGCAGCGTCGTTCCGAAATGGTTCCCCGGGTCTGAGAAAAAGCTGTCTTTGCACATCTCAAGCAGGTCATAAGCCATTTATGACCACAGACTGCCCACCAGGTGACCGGTGGGCTTCCCCATTAACACCCAACGAGCAGGAGGTCACAAGGGTAAGAGCGAGGCAAACAGCCAAAAATACTATGGTGAAAACACAGAGACCCCCCCCACCCACCTCTTCACGCCTCCTCCGTGCTGCCTGGCATTCAGGTGAAGCGTCACATCATTCAGGATGCACGGACCGACTTGCGAATGACGCGACAGACACCGTCAGCCCGCACATGCATGTCAAGTACCTCGGACATGCGTTTCCAGGCGACACAGACCGGGTGCTCCGATAATTAGCTGTCACTCCATGTCCATCTATCTACAGCCGGCCGTAATGAGGGAACAGGAAGGGAGGCTTGTGCAACAGAACCGGTGCGTCACCTAGGCCTGCCGAGAGTGCTAACAGCAATCAGTCGAGAGTGAATGTGACAGGGGAGAGGCCGGTGTGCGATGAGCCTGTTTTCATGCACTTATTTCATAAGAACAGACAACGACCCCCAAGCCAGCCAAGCAAAAAACACAAATCCGCCTAGACACGATTAATCGGTTAATACATTAGTGTCATCATTAAAACGGAGAGTATTATGAGCGTAGACAACACCGGCACTCAGGCTGGATTTTCTCGACTGGTCTTATGGGCACAGCTATGAAGCTCAGGGTGTGGCGGAAAGGCCTTCCCCACCACACCTACCATTAAATCAGTGGGGGATTCTGAGCCGTTATTACTCAGGATGCTGCATTAGAGCCACAAGCTAGCCACCAACACCAGGGAGCGTTAACCTCAAGGAAGCCAGCCGTTGGTGGAAAAACAGAACAAAAATCAATTCAAAAAAACAGCTTGGTTTTAAAAAGCTAAAGCGCAAGACGAACCAAGCCATTGACTGGTCTTTGCATAAATGCCAGCACTCAGCAGAGCACTCAGAAGGCAGCCAAAAGCCACCGGTGGTAAATTGAATCGGGGAGGTAAATCACAACGGGCAGCCAGCTGAACTGGCCAAAGAGGCTGATAAATCAACCCCACCTTCATCCAGTGTGTCCCCTTCCCAAGTTATACTCCCGCCTATATCTGGTGCAATGGCTTTTAACAGGGACCCCCAGTTAGGGTCTGATCGAGGAAGACCCATTAAGCACACCGGATGCCCCAGCCTAAATCGGCTGCAAGGTACACCAGCTTGACTCGATGCTGAAATTTCACTGGTGGTAATGTCTGATTTAAAAAACAGGGGTCACCTCTAACCCTCTTACAAATTACAACGTACTGTTTATTTCTGCCAATAAGTCAGAAGTATTATAAATCAAACGTATGAAGATGGAGTCGGACAGAGGGACTTGATATCGAGTAGCAAGAGAGCAAAACAGGATTCAATTAATTACTGGGGGGGGTTCAGAAGAAAGTGTACAACTATGTAAAAAGATAAATTGGTTAATGGGATGCATCACCAATGAGATTCAGAGCAAAGTCCCTTATTTAGCACTGCCTGGTAAACGTGGCAACCTTAGTGTTGGCACAGATGTGGGCAGTACCAGAGAGAAAGGGATGACTCTTGGTCCTCTCCAGTGGGTTTGAGCTTAACAAGATACTTCTTACTCGCAGTGCATTTGGCACTCCCGCCCAAGCTTCTCAGGATGATTCGAGCAAGCTTAAGGAGGGGGGGGTAGAGATTCAGACAAGCATGCGGAGACGTCTTTGAGCCGGGAGCTCAAATCTTAAATTCCTGGATAGCAACCGACGGCAATTCAGTGCGATCAACCAAAATTATACTCAGAGCACCCTGCTCCTCCATTTATGCACTTATGAGCTGTTTCAGAAGCAATGCCTCCCCCTCGAATGTCACACACAAACAGCCTGGCGGAGCAGCGACAGACCAGGGGAAGAGATCACTGCTTTAATGAGGATCTCCCAAAGGTTAAGGTGGACGCCTCTCTAATTTTCCCACCCTTCCACTGGATGAGAACAATGCAGCTATGCCAGTGATTGAAGATGATTAAGGGATATATTCAAACCAATTCTGAGGAGACGTGAAAAGGGCAGTTTTAATTATTAACAGGCAAATTCAAGCAGGGGAAAAACAGAACATGCCCATTACATTTCACAATTCTCCCTGATCTGTGGGTCAGCCGGCATCCTTAAGATGCTGTCTAATGTGAATTTATTGGTACCGATCTCACCCTTCTCATACGCATGTCTCTATAAAGCTTTTAAAATCAGGAGAATGAGCCGCGTCATATTATATCCAGCTTTAAATCATTCTAATGAGTTTGAGGAACTTAGGAGATTGCCTTCAATCTGAGAGGTCTGGTTAAACCTTTACAATTTATTGAGATCCTCCAGTGCGGATCAGAATATGAAGTTAAAATGAAAACATCCACCGGAATTCAGAATCACCTTTTCGTGTTAGGCCATAGCAACACAAAAATCACAGGCCTGCGTCAAACTGGAAGGTTCTAACCCTAGGAACCATCACCGTCAGGGCACTCACGCTTCCTGTCAGGCACAAAAGCAAGGGGTGAGGTATGGGCGACCAAAAGATGAGGAACTTCAATGGAGGAGCATTAAGGCATTGGTCTGGCAAAGACCACATCAGTTGTTGAGAAAGGGGAGAAAAAAAAAAACCACCCATCATATTAACTCAAAATAATGACGGAGAGAATTTGAATCCTCAAAATATCCAAACACAGAAAATTCGCTTTTTCATTCCTAGGTACACGCAGATGCCCACGAATCAAGTTCCAGTTAACAGGCCTCCTGTTTCTGAGTACCCCCCCCAAACCCCATAAACACAGCCTGCATTCCCTAGAACACCTGCATCAGGGTTGGCCGGGAGGAGAGCGACCCACTTCACAGCATCGGTGAACGGGCTGAGGGCACGCGGTTGCCTTTAAATCTCCAAGTCACGAAGGGCTGTGGATCACCATTCCAGAATGTGCCGACTGGGATGCCGGGGTGAAATCTGGGAAGGCTGCGTTTCACGCGTCCGCAGGCGATGTTTTACTGGGGCACGGCGCGGAAAAATAAACCCAGACGCCACGTCGCGGATTTGTGTGCGAGGGACCAAAAACCCGCCTGACGAGTGCAAAAGCTTTGGCACCATGATAGCGTCAGCAGCCACATGCACGGAAAAAGGATATTATTATATATGGCAGGATTAAATAGTAAAAATGCTAAATCAGCCTTTTTGAAATGAACAGTAAAATGTGCGCAAAACTAACATTACAGCAGAAATAGTTTCCTTTTTAAAAAGAAACAACAGCAGTATTCCCAAATTAACCTAATTATACTTGATATTTGCATCAAATGCTAAAAAATAGATGTTCCACTTTATTTTTTACTGTAGAGTCACCCAAAACATCAGAGACAGGCTAAGTTTAAAACTCCTCTCGTCAGGTACACGCATTGTTTTTGTTCAGATTTTCCCATGTCAGACTAATGCTGATGTGGAGGGGGGGGAAAAAAAAAAAAAAAAAAAAAAAATTAAAATCCACAACAACAATGGCTCTACTGCGTGTGTTTCTGCCACCACACGCAATCTCGGGCAAATGAAAAAGCACCTGGTCTGATGCATAGCGAGCTGGGTAACAATTTGAATTGCAGAGTAACAGGATAATTAGTGATGCCTTTATTAGTATTGTTCCCACTATTAGGAAAGGTGTTGAGAGAATCAGGAGGGGACTCAGAGTTAACAGGGGCGGGGGGGGGTGGGCATTTGCACGCTTAACATGTTAGATGCGGTCATTACACGTGTGACCGACTTACTGACCACCACTGAGCACACGGGAAAAGGACAGACAGAATAATAGTTGAACACAATGAAAGATAAATACATAAAGAAGGGGGGGAAGATGATACTCCTACATGGAGAGAAGCGATGCCCGAGAGGGGATCCATTCTGCACGGGACATGTCCCATTACAGGCCATCACGTGGCTGAGCGAGCTTAGCGGGTCTGCAGTGTCACGGGCTGCTAGCCCCAGCTGCATACGGCGCAGCTCCACGCCACGTGGAGGCAGGTCAGCCGATCGGCACCCTGACGCACCGGTGTGACGCAGTGTGATCTGAGGCCCCCACGGGGCCACAAAGAGGCTCCCCGATCCCAGGCGCAGACGGTCTGGAGCCAACCCAGACTACCCAGACATGGGAACCGATCATGTGATTTGTCAGATCACAAAAACAAGCAGCTGGATAGACCCATGCTGTTGCACCCTGTATTTGGTCAGGAGGCAGAATGAGGGACCTGGGAGCTTCCACCAAGCCCCCATTTCATAAAGGGGGGAGGGGGGTCTTTCAAGGGAACCCTATCTCCCTTCCTGAGAAGGGAGCCAGTCTTTTTGTGTTTGCTTGCTTATCTCAGAAAATGTATAAATCCATTAGAGAAACGGGTTAGGCCACCTGAAATGATTTCTTTTATGCTCTTTTCTGATTTATTTCTACTCGCGCTGGAAAACAAAATGAGATTTTTGGTGCTACGCTTCCACCGGCGACCACGTCTTGCTGGGAGTTACACGACTCTGATTAATTCTCGATTAAACCCATTAAAAAAAAATGCAGAGGACTGCATCTCCCCAAAATTTACAACAGTCGTCATACTGCAACAAAAGGACACCAATTTCGCTCACACAGAATCACTGCTGCAGCCAGCGGGGTGAAAGGTGGGGGGATGGTTCTGGGGGCCACAGCTGAAGGGGGCCCCTAGAATACACGTCACATGGTATATCACACATACTGTTTATATTTTGGGGCCCGGGTCAATATTCTTTCAGGAACCTCAGAAATCCTAGCTATGGCCCTGCCTCAAAATATAAACGTCAAAGTTGTCAGCATTTTCCCTTCACAGTAGAAAAACGTGCAAGGCGGTGGTTCCCAGACTTCTGTTAGATCCTGCACTTTCCCCACCCCGTTGAAACTCCACTGGCCTAAGGTGCCTCGGGTACGCCAGAGACTCACAAGGCTCCGTCCATCACGGTCTTACCGGTCTCCACATCTTGGGTGTAGAAGTGGAGGCTGTCCGTGATCTCCGTAACGTACGCGAGCTTGTAGCTCGGCACACGCTCCTTCTCCTCTTTCGGCTGCATGCACTCCTCCGCGCTCTTCTCCTCGTAGTTGGCCCAGACCTGTCACATGATCACAAGAGGCGTATGATCAGTGGAGGGTGGTCACGAGCTCAGGATGAGTCACACTATGCCACAGTCAACATGCCCCCACCCCAAAAGTAATCAGAATACATCAAAGCGTAGCATTTGTTTATCAGAGGGGTGTTAATTATGCACATCTGCACGCAGCAAACGGGGCAGTCAGTGCCTTTTTTGACCCTCTTAGAAACATTAACGACCCTTTCCCGCTAATAGTACTCTGCAAAGGGTTAGCAGCCAGCGCAGGCTAGCATTACGGCGATCTAACAGAGCTGAATCGGCAGGATACCAATCTGAAACATTTGAGGCAACATCCAGCCAGTTTGACAGAAATTCAAGCTACGAAACGCCGAGCCTGTTGGTGCCTGGGCTTAGAGACGTTTCTGGGTTCACATCAAGGCCGCTGCAACCGAGTCTAACGCGGAACGGCGAGGGGGCTCACACTGCTCCTCAAGCTGACAGGTTCATCGACAGCCTGGCGTCAAACGGCAGACAGTGCAGCCTTAATGTTCCCGGATGCTGCATTCAGTCCAAGTCACTCCCGGCTCGTGTTGACGGCATGGGGCGGTCTGGGCTGAAGCGGGTCATTCATGGTGCTCTTCAGAGAGTCCATACAACTCTCTCTATCAGCTGTATTATTTTATTCTGTTCAAATATTAGACATTTAATGCTTACAAAGAAAACTGTAAGCACATTTATAATCTAAATTCAATGTTCCGATGGAGGAATTACTGAAAAGGGGACAGGGATTAAAATGATCTACAGCTCACATATTAGGTGTTTGAGAAGGTTTACAGTTTGCTGGTCTGGTCCAAAAACACGCAGTCAGGTAAAGCCTTATTCCTATGTTGCTCCTGGCCACTGAGTCACTGTGGGCCAGCTAAGAACTGGCACCGTTTGCCTCATGCTTTCTAGGAAAAGCTCAAGGGTCACCCCAACCCTGTACTGGATCAGTGATTATGGCAAAAGGATGGGACCCAATCACACTTTCACACGAATGATAAAGCAGGACAGTGAAGCATTCAGTCATATTCAAATTTTAAAAACGGAGAAACTTGAAGATATAAGGCAAACCGATGTCCACCACAGATCCATGACAGAAAATAAGTTTCCTTCAAGGCTAAGACCTCTGGAGGTCGTGACATTAGGGCGTTTGGGAGGACTAGTTATGGAAGTGCTGATGACACACCACCGCAAGAGATGAAATGCTCCAAGTACACAAGGGTACAACGGAACTTCAGACCACTAAAGCTTCTCCAGCAAAGACGCTGGGCCAGCCAAGAGCCAGTTCAGCACACTGACAATGACGCGCGTGTTGCTGCTGTGGATGACAAGCAAGGATTTCATGGACAAATGAAACACCTGGAAGACGTGAGTTCTCAAAATACATGAGTCTAAGTCTGGTACTGTTGAAGTTATTAAGGAATCTAAATTTGGATACAGAATTTGTATGCATGATAAGTTTAGCAACTCATTTCCATACGCTGATACTTTAAATAAAATGGCGTACAATCCACAAACGTTTTTAAAGAGTCTTGTTTATTTCTGGAGAGTTCAGGTCTGTACTTTGCTGACTTTACCTATCTATAGGTTCCTCCTGGGTCCCGTGCTCTCTGGCTTGAGTCCACGTTCTCAACAATTATGCTACATATGGCCATGCTGTCCTTCAGCAAACACGTTGCCCATAAATTTCTCAAACAGGGAGCTGAAAACCTGGGGGGGGGGGGGGGTTTTTTTAAAAAAAAAATTGGGGCAATCTTTGAAAAAAAATAAAAAAATAAAAAAAAAAAACATGGGAATTCGTTTCTTGT
>JAACJT020023126.1:0-25799 GCA_009936485.2 Gymnarchus niloticus | reverse complement strand
AAGCTGCTGCTCGTAGTCTGTTATTTGCTAGCGATATAGCCCACTATTTTCATTTGTACATATCCTACTGTAAATAAGAACATAAATATAGCATTCTTGAGTTTGGGCTTTGTTTCAGTTTAGTAAAGTTTGTTTGTTTATTTCAAACTAGGTCACGGGGGGCAATAATTGACTAATTGTAAGATGTAGGTCTAAAATGTGCTTCCCCTGTTTGAAAGACCACCAGCCGCCACTGGAATCCAGCTGGCAGCAGATCACTGCTCATCTCCAAGGAAGCCCATGCTCTCCTCTGAGGAGTGTACTTCACCTTCTGCAAGGCACCACACGTCCTTGTAGAGACTCATTTACAGATTCACTTCACGTTGACGTCTGCAGTTGACTATACTATTGATCTGGACCCTAGTGGATACGATCTGTGTAATTAGAGTGGAGATACCTCAAAAAGAAATTGGCTCAGCAACAGAAGCAGGCTAGATGTTATTAAATTGCTGGGATGGTTCTGGCAGTCATTTTAATGACAGCTGCGTTCCCTGGTAAAGTGTCTTACCTTGTGCTAAACGACCCTTCAGTCTGGCTCTGCAAACCAGAGGAATATAAATGTGGCTCAACTCTCTCAGAGTTAAATACAGAGTTAGATTAGACTGGTTTATCTTCCAGAAAGGTCTGGAGTCATATAAAATTATTATTTTCATAGATACAAACGTTTGTACATTTAAATATATAGTATGTATATTTACTCCACTCCTTGTTTTTGATTGCGAGTAAGTCAGTCTCATTACTTTCCCTGTATGATATGTACATAATTATTATTTTTCATATTCACAATAGATGTACTGATTTCATATTTGAAATGATTTATTAGCCCAATGCATGTTGAGCAGGTGGTAGACGTCCTGTCAGGATTAAATTCTTGTGAGGCAGAAAACACAGAGAGAATGAATCGCCTAGGCAGTACAGAAGTTAAGGAATGGCAGCTGAAATTCCAAAGTGTCCAAAGTCTTCCCTGCCACTCCATTTTGCTTCAAGTCTCTCTAATCAAGGCTTTTTCATCGACTCCTTGTTTTGCAGACCTTTCATCTGTCCTTGTCAGCCACTCTGGTTCAGCTTAGCCTGGACGGCGCCGGCATGCTATCTGTGTGTGTGACAGGGAAGCAGAGGGGAAGAGCAAAGGCAGACTGCTCCTTAACCGTCTCCTGGCATTCACAGAGATTTTTATGATGACGCTCTTATATTACCACGTTATCTTTCTCAATGACTGGCTTATCTGATTCTTCTGCTCTTGTAAATAACACCTGCCCAGTGTTGAAAGAAGACACTCTGGCTTTAGGAGCTTATTGCCCATTTGTGCTACTGACACATTATTGCAAAAGGGACACATTTAACCCATCTGGTCTGAGGCAGCCATGACAACTGCAGACCACGGACATCAAACTGCAAATCACATACAGCAAACCTCAAACACATTAAATGCTCATTTCTGACCCCCAGACCAATGCTAGGAACAACTGAGAAGCCCCCCCACCCCCACCCCTCAAGAGGTGGTTCCTGAAGTCTTTGGTAGCCTGAATGAGGACGGAATGGTCTGAAGGGTACGTGTAGACGATAGCGATGGCTTTCATGCTGACTGTGCTCATTGTTCGTGTTTGCTTAACACATGTGGAGCTCGCTGCTCTTTTGGGCAGTTCCTGCTTCCTGGTGGTTGGTGAGAAACACTCATCATCGGAGCCAAATCTCAGCACCAGTATCTCATCTTTGCCCCTTAAATGGTCTTACGTTTTCCAAAGTGCCAAAGTGGAGTTTGCCCAACCAACCCTCAACTCTTAAACTGTAACCCCTTCAGGGCTGACCCAGCTCTCACACCCAAATTTTCCTCCCTTGTGTGTTGCTTTGGACAAAAGTGTCACATAAAAAATTTAAGTGATTCCTTGAAATTTTGTTATTAATTCATTCATTCAGTCATTAAATTAACTCTATTCAATGTGCTCCCCTCTGACTGGAGGCCACATCACCAAATGATGGCGCTGTCAAGAATCTGCCAATGGGAGCAGTAATGGCCTGTCTGTCTTGAGGAACATAGGGCTAATTAGAGCATTCATTCATGTGGTCCCTGTGGCTGGGATTGCGAGGTCACCAATCACCGCATGGGACCTGCAGCATTAACACTCATCTACACACAGCCCCCACCTGTACCATCCATCTTTGCCATTTTCTCAGGCCTGGAACCCCAAGCTCCTCAGTGTCTTCCAGACTGTAAATAATGCACGGAAAAAAAATGACAAAACATTGCAGCACTAACCAAGTCTGCTATGTGTCCGTGTTCCAAATGTCTTCTTGCGAGAGTCAGCAGTTTGGCTCTGAAATAGCTCTGAATTCAAGACATGTTAGTCCTATGGCTTTGCTGCAGCAACATCAAATAAGATATTTATAAGTCACAAAACAGTATGTAGCTCTGGGTATTCCTTACCTTATTACCCTACTTGAAGAACACTAGGCATTGTGGCTATTCGTGGATGAAGATGTAACTGGACGTTATTTTCAGAGGAAGGGTAGAGTCCATTTCACAGACTCCTGGACTGAGTCGATCACAAGTAAATTCAGGGAGGTATGGCAGAAGTTGCCTTACTTTCAGAGGACAATTCAATCTTAACAAATTCAGCCTTGATATCAGCCCATGGGTTCAAGGTGCTTTATTGGTTTTTTAACCATTGGAACCACACTGGCGATATAAATACAGTTAGTATGTGGGCCTGCAGTGACCTCAAACCCAGCAATGTTGATATAAAAATGGTTAGCGAGTGACTGCATGCCTTCTTTTATTTATTATCTGATATTGAAAATGAAAATAGAGCTTTATTAAGGGCATTATGTTGCTCCTTCTTAATAAAATCAGTTGGTGTTCGCCTCCTGACTGCAGACAGACAAACTCAAAAGCTTGTTTTGTTGTTTTCAATTTTTTCAACAGCAGGTTGTTCTTGGCAGGATCTTCCAATTTCTGAAAAAAAAAAGAAAACTACAGGGCCTATATCAAGCTGTGGACAATTATTTAAAAGGATCGCACAGTGACAGTCTGCCTCCCAGGTTGTAATAAATCATTACATTGGTGTGAATTATTTATTGGGAAAATCCATGCTTGTTTGTTTTTGCTTATGAAAACTTTCACCTTTTTTTCTTTTATCATAACCTGTTTCCCCAGCATCATAATACCTTGTTTCAGTACCAGACTGATAAATGAACATAAATTAAGGAATTAGTCATTAAGCCATTTACTAACTGCACTCATCTATAATGCATGTCTAGAGCACAGGATGCGCTGACCAGGATGTTTTTTTTGTTTCTGAAAACCTCCTCATCTTCAAAACCTTCCTCATCTGAATCTGGTTATAGTAGTATTTGTTGGGCAAATGACCAAAGAATATGAAGTAATAATGGTTCAAGTAAAACTATTTTATTTAGAAAGCCTCAAGAAACAGACTTGTGTATTGGCTCATTTGCTGATTGAAGCCCCAGGAGGGTTAATCTGTTGTACCATTGAATGTGGTACTTGAAAAATGTTTTCAAAAATAAAGTAAAATATACAGCTTTATAAATGTTTTAAATTATAGGTGACTGGTAAATGCTATGCAGAAGCATCTACCTTCAAAATTTTGGTTTATGGAATATTACCAGATTAGAGAGGCAAGCTTATTATTTCAAAAAGTAATTTAGCAAGGCTTGCAGTAATTCTGCCTTACCACTGTGTCCTGTGCTTCACATAGACTTACACTTGTCTCCATGAAAACATGGAGCACAATTCATAGTCATCCCTGCAGACATTTCTCCAATCATTGTCCTATTTCAAGTTTCCTGTTCAATCCCATTGAAGCACAAGACAAACCCATGGAAAGCAGCTGGAACCAGCACATGCCTCAGGGTCCTCCTCTGAGCATCTCTTGGCCTCTGTGCCAAATTTAAACCCGTCTAAGTGCCCCGTCCGTGACACACACACACCACCCCCCGATTTTGGTGTCATCTGTCCAGAACACTCACGCATTCTGCCATGTTATGTCTGCTGCCGTGTTTTCCACCGTTCAAGGTGACAAGGCTGCTCATCACTAATTCCCAGCACGTCCTAATTCCCAATAATTAGAGGCGCCTTGGGAGATGTGGCTTTGCCATTTGCGATTGCTATCATCGGGAGTTGTCTAACATGTTCTACCATCTTTCCAGTAATCATTGCATCCTGATATGTTCAATATTGGCTGTCCATCTTCCTTTGGGCTTCTATACTGAAATCTAGTCTCTAAGACCTGGGCTTGAGCAGAGAAAACCAATCAAAGGTCTAGACTGGTATGAGACCACTGTGACACGCATGTCCAGACCGAGCCAGCCATGACAACCAAACCAGGCCAACCAGTTTGACCAGCCACACCCAACATACCTCCGTTCCTCATGCCCAGATTACTAACAGCTGTGTTCTGTTGTTCAGTCATTGGGTTCCTTTATGTTGCCCAGATCCTACACCTCAGTGTGAGGTAATGAGTGCCTCATGATCCCTGCTGGTTCTCTGTCTCTCTCTTTTTGACTTTTCATTTGGATTTTTTTTCCGTGCTGATCGACCTATTTCGAATTTTGACCATTTTTACCTGTGACACCAACTACAATTTTGGATATCCCTTTCGCTTTGGAAATCCTGTCTGTTCTGTTTTGACCCTACCTGTTTTAGCCACAATTAATAGCCCTACTCTGCACTTCAGTCCTGTCCACGTATCTGTTACATGGACAGTATAATTATTAATACATTTTTTTCCCTTTCCTGTGGAATACAATACTGGCATCAAAATAAAATACTATCAAGGTTCAAAGTAAAGCTAGCCCTATAGATTATAAAGTACATTAAGCATTCAGAAAAGTCCTCTGGAACCGCTTACACGTTCTCAACGCAAGTCTCTGAACTGCCCGTAAATCAAATTGACAGACTCCTGCAGCTTCATTTTGTTTGTAAGCCTTGCCTACTCTACTGATTCCAAAAATACACTGAATGGGATTAGAGAGATTTAAAATCAGAAGTGAATCTAATTTTTTGTTTTTTAGCTTTTGCAAGCCACTGCTATGTAAGGACAAAAGCATCATTTGCTAAATAAATAATGCTAATGTAAATTCACAAAGGTGTCTACATTGGACAAATCTGTGTTCCATATCAGGAACGGTTAAGTTCAGACATTTTCGGCATTATGAATATTATAGGCAGAAAACACATGATTTGACTCAGTGCCTGAGCAGTCTCTTTAATTAGAGGTCTTTGAAGAGCTACAATTTCAAAATATTTCCACCCAGATGTTTGTAAAGGCAGAAAACTACAGACAAGCAATGAGGATTTTCTTTATTTGGTCACTGATAACATAATCTTTAAATCTGCAAGCAGAGCACACGTTATATCCATCTCGAGGTTTCCTCTGAACTACAGCAATAGCAGACTGCTGTGGATATCAAACACTACCACAGCATATTAACAATCTGAAAGCAGCTTGCAGATTTCCAGCTAAAAACGTCTAATATATATCCTAATATATTCATTAGGATATATATTATATATTGTTAGGGGACGGACACAGATCAGCAAATCTGTGGTTGCAACTCCCTTTGGGAGTTGCATTTATTAACAGGAACAGAAGGATGCAGTAGCACACACAGGGCAGGTGGAACGGGACGTGACCACACGAAGCTCCATGGTCCTAGGAGACGGTCATGCTCCATGGTCCTAGGAGACGGTCATGCTCCATGGTCCTAGGAGACGGTCAAGCTCCATGGTCCTAGGAGACGGTCATGCCCCATGGCAGGTGGTGGCTGTCTCCCTCAGTACTTCTACAGCCCATCCTGCCTTAGTGACTTGTCCTGCAATGGGCCTACAAGTCCTGTCTCCCCATCCCTGCTCCTGTTCCTTTATGCCCCGGAGAAGCTAATTGCCAACAGGTGCCAGCTGTGGCTCCTCCCACATTCCACCCAGGTTGTGTGGAATGCAGGCCCCAATTAAGGGGAGCCATGGACTCTGGCACTGAGGATCGGGCAGTCAGGGGGTGTGGCACCCCCACATCATCACTATATACTGCATATAAATGATAAGAGTTTGTTTTCTTTTTTCAAAGTTTTTTTCAAAGATTTCTCTCAGGAAAGAGGGTTGAATTTTCTGGTGTCTTCCCTCCAAAAGCCTGAATTTTGCATTATGTTTGTAACCATCCCTTTTCCTCCATTTCAGCCTCAGTGTCATTTGCATTTATTAATATTAAATTTGTCCTTCAGACATTGCTCTCTTTTATCCTGAAATGGGAAGCTGCAGTTTTCGGCGTTAGGAAATCTGCTGGCATCAGTCGTAAACAAACATTTTAGCCATCTTTGAAAGCAGCTTTCATACACCAACGAGGTCTCATTTTCTCCGTTGTCGGGCTGCAAACGTTGTTACAATGTTGGCACACTCCCGCCTTTTCCTGGTTTATTTAGCAAGGATTTCATACTGAACTTTTCCCTTGCCATGAAGTTTAAGTGTTGGTGCAGGCATCTTAAAATGAGAAGTAGATCTATGGATAAGCCTTCATCAAACCAGGATGTAAAGGTGAGTAAGGCTGGGCTGGTTTCATTCATTCCACGTGGGATTTTTGTCTAAAGTGCTGGAAGAGCTGAAAATTGCTAAATTAAATAAGAAAAGTTATATTTTATTAAAGGAAAGTGACATTGATCTGATCTCGTACAGCAAAGGTGGCTTTGAGTAATGGGATTCTTAGCTGAGTGTCTTGGGGGGGTACTGGAGCCACAAGATCAAGATCAAAACACTAAAAGACTTCAAAATTGTCATGCTTGAAATTTACCCTGGCCTGAATCTTAATTTAACTGTTTGTAACAGTCAATACGGTATGTGTGAAATAGAAGTGGGACGCATCGATGCTGTCAGCAGAAGTGAAGCCCAGAGACTGTGACTCGACTGTGACTCGCAGATAATTGCGATGCACTGGCCTTTTGTTTCAATGTTCTGCTACAGGTCTTTGGTGGAGGTTTTTGATGTCAGAGGTCTTTTCTGGAAATGAAAGACGCACATACGGATATGCCCGGTAACAAAAATGATAATTCCTCAACAAAGTCATTCAGATGAGATGAGCAGACAGTCACAGGCTGGTGTGATTGACCCCTCCATCTGGGAATCAGAGACCGTGGTGGTGGCTGGGGGGGGGGGAGCTCTTTGAGGACGAGGTGTGTGATGTATCTGTGTTTGAAATGGATGACTTCATTAAACACACCTTATTTCACTTGGTTTACCTTGTTTCTTATGCAGTGACCTTCCCTGCATATCTGCCCATTCACAAGCACTAATTACCTTCACTGAACACAAGCAGGAAAAACATCAACATACAAATCTGTACATGGTGATCTTTACATGTGCACCCCTGCACAAAGTGAAATGACTGATAACCAATCCTTTAAATTAGGACTGAGGAGGATGTCTGTGATGTTGTACACCCCCGACAGAGATTAATTCCATCCTTAGAAAGGCTGATAGCCTTTGGAATGATTCCTCTCACACGGTGTTCTCCTGCTAACGAGGAAGGCAGGAATATATACACACACGCGTACTGAAAGACACACACACACACACAATCTCATGTTCTTCAAGTTACCATGGTGGCACATTGAAGATGTACTGAGCTTAAATACACTTTCTTCATTAAAATCTCATTTGCATTTAGCTGAAATGTTGTACCTGGTCCAGTCTGAACTATCTGAGATACTCGTAATTTAATATCCTTGCAGATCTAACCTACTGCTCACACATTGCATTTCAATTCACTTAGACCCACACTGCACTGTAGGACTTGCAGCAAATCACTGTGGAGGTTATGGTTTCGTGGGCCAAGTCCTTCCTTTGGAGGTAACTGCAGAATGCCTAAAGACCTAAGATTGTTTTTTTTTTTCACAGAAGCAAAAATATACTGTGATAAGAAATTTACTGAAAAAAAAGATTTTCGGTGTCTTAAAAGATTCATTTTAAGTACCGTTTACTTTGCCCGTGAGAGTTTGCTGATGAAGACGGAAAAGATTTATACCTTAATAAGTAACGTGGCTTCAATTTGGGCTGTAATTCAGCAAACAGTTACCCCCCACCAGTGTGCCCATGGCTGCTGTTTCAGTCAGCTTCCTGCTTCTTCTAACGTCGTCTTATAGCCTGGTAAAAGTTCACCGTGCCGTCTGACAGACGTACCACAACGCACTAGTCTGGCAGTCTTTGTTTCTGACAGAATACATGCCGATTTTAGACTGCCTTTCTAAAAATGTTTAGAAATAAAAATAGCTGAAAGTGGCAGAAAAACAGCACCCTGTAATGAGTGTCACTGGGTGAATGACTGTTCAGAACCCAGGAGAGCAGAGGCACACGTGACATGTCATGGGACACACCTACCTGCCATACATGTGATGTGATGAGTAAAATCAACATGGCCGTCCCAGTGCGGATACAGGAGAAGCTCTCCAGGTATTTTTGTCTTTTGCACACTGTTTGCTATTTTTTTGTCGCTGAATTATGAGTAGCAGTGGTGACATTTTTATATGTGTTTGAAGCAGCATTTGAATGTTTACCAATGATCTCGCAAGGCCATGATTGCATATTTATGTTCCTGCAGCCTCTCCCAGACAGAAACACAGGTGATCACTCCTTCATTAAGGGGCCTCTCTGCATTATGGGCTGTAGTTCCAGCTTCCAGACCTGCAGAGACCCAAGTCATTTGGATGGGCTCCAGCAGGAGATTCATGGCTTTGTTTTACAGCCCTGGGCCACACCGGGACTCAGCAGGACCATTAAAATTCAGCTCAAAGCATTGAGAAAACTGCACGCTGTTCATCTGGAGCCACGTTCAGCCTGCTTGCTTCATTATGCTTCACAGGTGGTACTGTGGACGCAAAGGGTACTGCATTAAGCTGCCCCTCCCCGTTAAAAAAATAGTTCTGCTAATGTATGACAAAGACCTAACCCACCTCCCTGACCAACTTCATGTTCTCCCCCTTTGCAACATTTTCCATAATGTGTGCCATTAATTGTTTCTCTCAGGTAACACGAAGCTTTCACACATACACGTTTCAACACCAATGTCCTCCTTGTCATTTTTACTGACAAATATGGGAGGAGAGTTATTCTCCGGCGAGGACAAATTAGAGGAGAGGAAGTAGTTTTATTGACATAGCGTGATGTTTACACGAAAGACAAAGAACTGTGACAATTTTGAGGAAAGATTGACGTGATTGCTTTTAGCCATGCGTGAGAAATGTTCAGACATGAGTTCTTAGGTGGAGGAAGTGTGACTGTGTGTTAACAGGACAGAAAGGGCATGATAATGCAGACTGACACACACTCAGCACCAATGAGGCTCCTTTGTCTGTTCATCCATTGTACAGTAATCACAAGGACAACTGCACATTGTGGAAAGGCGGGATCGTTATAGATGTCAAATTTGTTAATACAACAACAGAGTTAACTACTCAGATCCTCAGAATGGAGTCTTTTCCTCTTTGTTGTGCAGCAGCTTTACAGAAGAGGAATAAAGAGAAAACTCGATCTCCTGGTGTTACTAACTTCCTTCCCTTTGGCTGTAAAAATAGCTGTGTCTAAGACGAAGCTGTTTCCTTCCAGACTGACCTCAGGATCCTGGAAGGCCGGCTGCCGTTTGCTTCATTCTTCATTCTCACATCTGCCTGGAGATGTAGCATGTTTCAGGTTGTCTGGGAAAGCTTCCCTTAAACACTGATCGACTTTATCCTGGGCTCGAACAGCCTTGCAGCGTGTTGCTTTAAGTAGAGTCACGTCGAAGGGAAACTCCCAGAAATCCTCAGAAATCCAGAGGAACGAGAAGGGCAGCACCCAGCAGAAAATAAGCACACTAACCTGTAATAACACACATGTAAGCATATCTTTACTGTCTCTTTAACAGGACAAACACATTGTCAGGCTGGAGAGACAACAGTGGTCAAGGAACGAGGAATCCTCATAAGGGTTCTGTAGTCATGGCAGAACATAGACTTTACTTAGAACTGCCCTGCTGACCAGTGGACTGTATCCATTTATGGCATCAGGAGCCGCTTGATAATACTGAAGTGCATAAGGTCCGGTCAGATGGGGACTGGATTGCAAACAATAATGCATCTCATTAAAAAAACCGCTTCACCTTCAGTCCCTTTGCAAGAAGATCCAGGCTTGTGACTTGATGAGTTCTGGTACGATTCTGATGAGATGAAGATGAAAATGACACAACGTTGGGTAAATGCGCTCTTGGCGTGACTCAGGTAGGCAAATAAATGAGCTTTAGACTAGCACAGGGATCTGACCTTGACAATATCATTTCACCGCACAGTTTTCCTGAAACAAAAGCCGCTTCCGTGTGTTACTCTGTTACGACCAGTCACACTCAGAGGTCTCCTCTCAATAGGCATTCTAGCCATGAAAATTCAACGAAGCAAGGACCCCCATTCTCTCTACACACAGTGGCTGACCAGCCTATCATTATCTCCTCCTTCCAATCACCGCTCACTATTTCAAAGGGCCCATCTAGTGTACATCAGCCTGGCTATTCCAGTTCTCATCCTGATTTCCCACACAAATGGTGGCCAACTCCAGCATGGAAAGGCAACCACATCCATGGCTTGTGGACAGGAATTTCCCCTTCAGGCTGATTGCGCCTTCGATTCTGTCTGCTCGCTGCAGTCACCCAGTCGGACTCACTACGCCGGCTCATTTGGACCTGCATTGCGTTTTTTTCCTTTCCTCGTTAGCCTTTGGGGTGGGTGGGTACACCTAAAACTGTTACGTTCATTTATGATTTCAAGTAAATGTTTTTCGCCGCTGTGTGATCGATACCTTCTGCAGTTTCCCTCTGTAATTGTAATTGCAGCTGTAATTGTCCGCATTCCCATGTTAATGAGGCTTTCTTTGTGTTCTGCACCCGTCAGCTCCTGCCCACAGGGAGCCTTACGCTGCCTTCTGGACTAATTAAAGGCCGTTCACGCTTCCCGCTCTGCCTCTGTAGCAACAGTGCAGTCGCCCTCTGACCAAACAGGGATCGTTTACTAGTGTAGGAAATCGTATCACACCCGCATCTGACTGGCCCCCATACTGACTAATTAGAGATGGACCAACTAGTTAGAACTTCCACCATCCACGCGATTGTACTCCATCTCCGGCAAGTTGCTGAGAGCCTAATTAGGGGTGAGCGAGACTTTCTCACATTTCTCCTTGTCATTTGACCTGTTTCCTTTCAGCATACGCCGTTTCAATTACCTTGAGATGAGAGAATAATGGGAACACGATTAAATAAATGACAAAGAGGCCATGGCAATTAAAAGGCAATTTTTACTTATTGGGTGAGTTACTGGATTACTGTATCAGGAGCTACTGAAGCAGTTTTGAGCCATTCATGTTTTATGCCTTTAGTCACATGAGCATTTTTAATTAAAAGAATGTATTTTTATGCTCTTCATGAAGGTTCATCTGAATCAAGCATTTTCTCCATGTTGGCACGATTGTTTTTTTTTCAAAATGACTTTCGTTTTTCTTCGGAGTTTATGAGTCTTTAATTCTCAATTTGGGAATACGATGGCGGCGGCGGTGTGAAAATCACGTCGTATCGCCGGCTTTTGTAGCTCACTGCCATGTGATGTCTGATGGGAGTGTCTGATCAGCAGTCAGTCATTTGTTAAATGAATCCTTTGCCCTTCAGCCCTCCTGATGACTGATGGGCTAAGTTTTTATTTACAATTATAGCTAAATTCCTTTCTGTGCCACTTCTGTGTGATAGTCAAGGATCTAATGACTTTTGGTTTTGCCTCTACCTTATAGTGTGAAAAGGGAATTGATACAGGAAACAAATATATCAGCTTCAGCAAATCAGCTCATTTTCCAAAGTGCTTCCTAATTCCTTTAGGATCTCATCCTGGTTACTGCCCATGTCGAGGGCTGGTCTATACGGGACCTGCTTGACCATTACCGCCCCCCATAGTGTATTTACTTACAGACCTCAGATTAATTCAGATGAGAGTTTGCAATAAATGAAGCCATCTGTTTTCGTTTGTAACTCTCCCTTTGTATTCAATGGGAGGGTCACAGGAGAATGCAGAGGTTTAGAAGTAGATGACTGTATGACTGTTGCCTGGAAACTGCCTCATCAGAGAGCGATAGACCGCAGGAAACAAACTCTGAGGTTAGCGTCTTCGCTGGTGCTTAGTTTTCCTCTCCTACAGTAATTAAATTGACAAATAATTTTGGACCATGTGTTAGAAGTAGTTTGTCATTTGAGCTGCAAAATTGAAAATATCTCAGGCAGACTTCATGCAAATGATGAAAATGGCTTTCATTCACTAATTGGACTATTTGATTAAATATCTGGTGTAGTTACACATGGAGTTAAGTAGACTGCATCAATGAACTCTAGGTTTTTTGCAAATTCACACAAGACTGCCCCAGTAGGCTAATTCTACTGGGTTAGGCTGGGAGGAGGGGTTAATTTTTTTCTACTTTTTTTTTTTTTAATGTTTTTTGCTTTTATGTTAATTTTATAGACACTGTAGTTCTGGCATATGGTTGTATTGCTTGACTTACTTCAGCCCATTTACAAACTTTCATTTAAACAAGAATAAACTGGGAGGTTTTATTGTTTCATTATGTAAAATAGTCCTGACAGGAATTTCTCTAATTCAGTCTCCTTCATTATACTACTGAAATTACTGTACTTTTGGCTGATATTTTTTGTTGTCGCAGACAGTTGAAAGCTTTTGTCTTCCCAAACTCTGCCTGTCATTTCCATCCTGCCTTCCTATCTGCCGGCTTCAGAAACGCTCTCGAAAAGGCACGGTCACCGTGCAGCATTCAGAATGAGCGCCACGCCTGCAGCGTACGTGATGGAGACAGGGGGCCCCAGAGCCATTTTTCCTCAAATAGCAGAGATAGCTCTTAGGGATGAAACAACAGGCAAACGTGCCTTGGGGAAGGGGGGGGGGGGGGTTGTCACAGTGCCATTAGAAAGTTCCAGAATTGCCACCTGAAGTGCTGGTATTGCTGGGATGCGGCCCTGTCAGTCACATACCGTCTGCAGTCATGTGAGAACATTCCGCAGAAAATGGGAGCCATACTGTTGGACCTCAGCTCCGTTTGAAAAATCACATTTCAAACACACGTACTTTAATGTCAGTCGTATTTTATGTCATTTCTTTAATGAATAATCAGGGCCACAGTTAGCAGTGTTGTGATTGAAGGGAACTGTCCTGTCAAAGCTGACAAGCTAATGGATCTTGCGGAACTCAGTTCTTACCAGATGATGCTGACAGTCCTGAAGACATGCAACTCAAGGTTCAAGTCTCCTTTATTCAATGAATGAGATACTATTACCTTCATTAGTGACTTTGAATCAAAGCCGTGTCTCAGGATAACAGCATAATGCTAATTTTACTAGCACCTGCATGCTATAGTCATCATGCTATGCTGAGTGAATTTTAATAAGCGGATATGATGACAGCCTTTAAAGGACTGTAATTTAAATAGCGCAGTTTGGGCTAAAACGATAACGGCTAGTTTGTCGTTGCTGTTAAGCGGCTGGTTCGATCTGTACACACAGCCTTGCGAAAGGGACCGTGTCAGTCTTAATTCTGCTGTGTGCTGTGGTTGTACATCCATTCTGACAGGTTTACTGCTCCTGTGCAGCTAGAAGGTCCACAGCCTGTTCTTCAGAGATGGTGGCACCACTCATGCCTGATTATGGAAATACTGCACCAAACATATATATATGTAGGAGTTCCACCTTGGCTGGGATATCAGCACAGAGACTCTGTACAGCCCTTTCACAGAATATAAATTATTTACAGTTCAACGGTGAAATCTTGCGTATCTGAGCCCTGCGACAAACAAATTGAACACGCTGAACACACGCATACATCCTTTTTAAGGAAGGTCTGTGTTTTTTTTCTGTAAAATAACCTCCTAAAACTCCAGTGAAACAAAAGGGATTGCTGATGCCGGCAGAAAAGAGAATGCAAAATAATTTGTGGCTGTGAAATGCCATGTAAACATACACAACCAGCACTGAGGCATTTATGGTTGTCTCTGGGCGTAGGACAGTGTATTTTGTCTTAAGGTGAATTTTATGACCGTGTTTACAGTCATTAATGGGAGGATGAAAGTGCACTAACATTTCACAGTCTCCTGTACTCTCCTTCTTTCTAGCATCCTATGTCTCACATACCTGGTCTTTTAAAGTGTTTCAGAGGTCATTCATTTGTCTATAGAAATGATACCTTTTTAGTTTCTGCAAGCATATGTACAGGTATATAGACCTTCTTAAATTTTCGGATATCCTACCTTGCTCTCCATGACACACCTTGGGGTCAAGGTCAGCCATTTAACTGGCACCTCTGGAGAAGTTTTTGCGGTTAAGGACCCCACTGAATGGTCTGCCGAAGGTATGATCATTTTGCCAACTGTGGGATTTCAGTACATGGGCACAGGTGCTTAACTCACAGAGCATCTAACCAAGTCACTCAAGTCATTCTTTATATGTGGAGACTAAGGTCACAGCAGAAAGTCACAGTACTGCACTAGAAGTCACAATGACATTATCAATATTGCAGGCTGTCCCCTGCCTCGTTCCCTGTGCCACCTGGGGTCAGCCCTTCCTCATCATGCTGTATAGAATATTCACTTGGAAGATGGATGGAATTACTGATATTGAGAGATAATACTGATTGCCAGTATAAACCACCATGTCGCTACGTCGGCATACTAAGTATAAAGCTTAGCCAGACCACTCACTAACTTTTCATTTTGTTGTTAACGTTCAGGGACCCGTGTCCTGAAACCTTACCATTCACAGGACAACGCAAGTAGTCTGATCTCTACAGCCCAGAGAGAAATGGGGAAATGTCAGAACCTCAGAGCGTTAATTAAGCTTGGGAAAAAAAATAAGCAAATGAGTTTTGGAATTAAAGATACCTCTGGAGAACCATATAACCACAGCCTGTGTTCTCAATCCTCATTGGTCTCTCCTGTGAGGGGAGTCAATTTATGGAGATGGGTTTAGCACATTTGCACCAAGCCAAGCATCCATCCATCTATCCATCCAGCCTATCGGGGTCCTGCTTTGCCTCCCCTGAATATTAATGTACATCTGTAGCTCATCACCCTGATTAATCGGCATGGTATATAAACACCGGGTTTGCAATTACCTCCTTGTGAAGTATTGTGTGTTTTTAGCATACTGAGCGCTTGTTTCATGGGCTGGTTTCTGAGCATGATTCCTGGTTGCTATACTGGTTGTCTTGCCTTTCATCATGTGATATGGACGTGGTTATTTGCCCTTTGTACTTGTATTGACATTGTGACTTTCGGCCTGTGTTTAGGACTCATCAGGACAGATCTGGACCAGGATGTGGGCTTGTTTGCCTTTAGCCCTTTCCTGTTTTTGGCCCATGATTCTGTAGTTAAACTTGCGGTTACGACACTTAGATCCTCTCCCTGTTCATTCATTAAACACGGGGTTTCTTCATCAGGAAGGAGCGATGTTTTTACAGAGCAGCTTCACAGGAAATACCGTTACTGAACCTTAATGTACATAAACCTTTTTGAGTACACAGAAATATGGATACCTGCAGACAAACAAAAAGCACAGAACTACCATCTTGGTGTGGGCTTCTAATGGTCTGTAACATGTTGCACCGGTGAGGGCTTAGCCTTAATTCCTGTGTTTGGCAGTCAGGCCAACTTCACGTTTTGCACATTCAAACAGTAACATTCTATATTTCACAGCAGTGACGAATGATTGTATTTTGGCTCCATGTTTAAATATTTCTACTAAAAGTCTGATGTAAACTCTGAAATCCAACAAACTTCCATCAATTCGTTCATCTTCAAGCTGTTTATCCTGGTCAGGGTCAAGGAGGTCTTAAAGTCGCAGACAGAAAATGGCTGAGATCCACCCTGGATGGGATACTAGTCTGTCACAGAACTCGAAAAATATCTAGATCTAAAATGCTACAAATGTAGTCTATGGACATTTTCAGAAAGAGGAAGAAAGGTCATTCTGAATTAAAAATATAAGAAGGTGTTGAGGTTCATTAGTGGTGAATTGTTTGTCAGTTTTTCACTCCTGTGCTGGCCTTTTATCATGGCTGAAACCTCTGTTGGATTCAGGCACAAGCTCCTTTTTAATAATTAATCATTTCCATAGACAAGCAAATGGCCTGACTTAGCAGATCTCGGACAGAATGCAAAAAAAGATCTCTGTACACAAGGCAGACAGATTTATTTAGTACTGATCCTACAATTTTGGACAAGGCAGTGTAGAGAATAACAGCAAAGCTTCTTGAGTTTATGTTTTACATTGTACAGGTATATTTTCAGTAATAACCGCTAAGAGCAAATATTACAGAACACAAAATGATACACATCCCATCTCACAGGGACACTGTGTACAAAGATTATCATACTTTTATGTGGCTTTTTGGCAAACCACACACGTGTTTTACATTCTCTCTCCTCTCTGCCTCTCTGACACATACATAGGCACTGTGAAAATACAGATATTTCAAAAACAAGACTTTACTTCAGTACTACATGCATGGCTTACATTACCAATGATGACGTGTACATACATGTTGAATCAAGTTGAACCATAAAAAGAACATCTACTCGTGTGGGAAAAAAGCCACGTCTCACATCTCTGGTAGTCTGACAAATAGGATGTGACTGCAGGTGAAAGATATTATCGCACACAGAATAGGTAGCACAGAAAGAACTAACAGTTAAAGCAGGCGTGGGTTACGATAGGACAAACCACAAGCAACAGGGCCTGAAGAAAGGGTGATGCATTTTACACAGTACTGCAGTACAAACAGGCAAAATTATCAGACATGGAGGCACAAGTGACCTGGGCAGTAATTTCGACTGTCCTAACCTCCTACCTCTCCGCCAAGCAAGAGAGAGGAGATTCCTCTGAAAACAGACATGCTGAGTTAAGGCATTGGTGGACGGGAGACTGCCTCTAGCTCACATCACGATTGGGGAAATTAGTCCTCAGATTGCTCCCTCCCACAAGTCGGTCATGCCCTGCTTCCAAGTAGAGTAGACACATAAACAGGTGTGAGTTAGAGTCGGACAGGAAAGTCTGACATTTAGCAGATTTGGTGAATAGAGTGCAATTGTGAAATTCTTCCACACCAAATGCTCCAACACGAGGATCACTTTGTTTTGCTGTTTATAAACGGGGTCAATTTGTTCTATGCAGTGCAACTATTGGAGACTAGGAAGAGAGCAACGATTGTATCTCGACTTATTGTGACCTGTTTACTTTGTAATTACTATCAATTTACCATCTGAGCAAGTTTTTTTCTTGGATGTAATAACATTAAGTATTCATAAATAATATATTAGACTGTTTGAAATCCAAACTATGCCACAGCATAAGAAAAACTTCAGCGATTAATGAGACTGATCATTGATTTAAAGTAATTTAAAAACGATCTGCTGTTCATGAATAGAGGTTCTGTCCTACAAAGCATGGCAAGATTAATATACTTGGAAATTGCTTCAAATGAAACCGCAAAAAGGTTAGATACTGTCTTGTAATGTCATTAGGAATAAGACATACGGAGGTCGATAAGAAAACCGTTAAAGTTACAAGATGATAGCTGCAGAGTCTGTGTGTTGGCGTGTTTCTGTGAGCGTGTGTTTGATAGCAGAGTGTGGTATCGCCACTTCAGCCCTGTGGGCAAAATTGATTGGAGGATTTCTGCTAGACCTTGCTAAGAAATATACACCGTATGATAATACATCATAAAGGTTTATAGGGGGAAGATGCAGTTTTTTAACACACAGAGTCATTTCACCAAGAGCAGAGGACTCCTTCATGACACAACAGAGTCATTTAGTCTTTGCAGAGAGTGTCCATCTCATATGTCCAGCTGAACTATCCATGCTAGTTGGAGGATGTTTCGCTATGGCTTTAGAATCCCGAAGTCTGGTAAAATCACAAAGATAGCGCAGACAAACTGTCAACAGGCACGCAAGAGTGCAGGATATGGACACTATACATAAATGGAGGCCTTGGCTGGTAACTCACTCTTGATATCACACATGTGGGAATGGCGTGTCGGCTTGTGCGTGCTTTAAAGCTAAAAATCACGATGGTCAGTCTGACATTATGCCATGAATTAAAAACTCAAAAGGATGACAGATGTTTCCTAGAAGTGACAAATAAAGGGTGACGTCATGGTAGTACTCCTGACCATCTGTTCACGAGTGCCTTTGAGCACAGTGTTCCTTGTCCATTCTAGAACTTTCTGGAAAGAAATGTTATGACAAGCGACTGAATAGCTTGATTCTCTTCAATGTAAAATGGCTGCTCTCATGTTCTGTTTGGTCAGGGTTGCATTTGAACCCAGGCAGTACAGGGCACAAGGCTGGGGTACACCCTAGATGGGATGCCAGTCCATCTCAGGTTAAACACACACAAACACCCACACACGCTACAGGCAGATTAGAGATACTGATTATTCATGGGCTACGTGAGGGGAGAACACGTAAAAGAGAGATTCCAAATCCCATCCCTGGTAGTGTAGGGTAAGAGGGTTAACCACTGCACCTCTGTGCTACGCATGGTGAGTTCTGTATGCCATAAACCTGTTATATATTATCCAGGTTCTTTGTGTGTTCATGCATCGATTCTGAATCCACCGCCAATTGATGCTCCAATGTCTGGTATCCATTAGTATGCCAGGAGATTCTGTAAAAATCCCATTTTTGCTAGAATGGCTTGGTGCATCGAGATGCATTAAATGGCATATGGAGAGCGTTCTGTCAACTCTTCAAATATTGCATAAAAGTGCGAGCCGCAGCAGAACGGGCCTCGTTCACCCTGGGGCTTAGATTCATGATCAGTGCTGCTTCTTTATCTTAGCCAACAGACTGTATGAAGCCTTTTGCTCCTGATATGGTTCACTTCCCCTACATCTGCTATCGAACCCAATACCCCCAATAACAGGTCTCCTTCCTTCCTCCTCTCCTCGTGTCACACGTCTCTTCTCCCCGTCCTCACTGAGAAAATCTAACATGGCGTGAAATGCAAATCAGGTATGAAATGCCCTGCCTCTGCTCACTGCAGGTACTTGTAGATCTCCTTCAAAGAGTGAGATCCCAAGGTTTAATGAAATCTTCAGGGACTGTCACTCTTTCAGCTTGGCCACATTTCTGGATTTCTTGACCGAGAGATCAGAACGACGATTATGGTGGCCAGCGCTGCACATCTCCTTTTGATAGGGTACCTACTGCCATCCATTACTTTGCACGGACACATGAAAATTCGCCTACTGGCTGACATAAACGGACACACAGCAATAGCCACAGCCGAGGAAGGAACTGTCACCACACGGGCCCTGTAGATTAACACAGGAGGCAACGGTCAGCAGATGAAACACTAACAAGGTATAGCCCTGGGCACACATCAAACCGCATGGCTCACCGAGCAGATGCAGGTGTTAACTGTTTTCCTGGCCAATTTTAGGTAACATTCTCCTGAAATTTAACTATTGTTTTTCCTGGGTAATACAAACCCAGTGTAGATCATGATATTGCCCAGCCAGAGGACCCCCAGCCATCTGCTCGCTCCACTTGTGTGCCACACGTCTCTCAGGTACCAATGTCAACAACTGAAGCAGTCGAGAAACACACCCTGCTCTTTAGTTACCATGGCGATCCGCTTACTGCGACCCCACTGGGAGACTACAGCCACCAGAATCTACAGAGATGGTGGCCCTGAAAAAGCAAAGTCAGAAACAGTAGAGGAGAATGTAGCCATGAACAGTGTTTATGTTTGTGTGGGTGGGTGGGTGAATAAATAAATAAATAATGGCATGCTGCTGCTGGCTTACGGCTCCCACTCTCACATGCACCACATAACGGCAGCCATCAGGGAGGCCCCACCGTGCTGACGGTGGTGTAGCTGAACTTGGAGAGCGAGGTGCCCACGGCTGTGACGTCATCCTCAGGCAGTACCGGCCGGCCCCCATGGCGACACGGCCGGCAGCAGGTGCCGAAGGTGGCCAACAGGGCTTTGCGGAAGCGCTTGTTCATGAAGCAGTAGATGACGGGATTGACGCAGGCCGAGGTGTACGACAGCAGGTGGATGAAGGAGATGGGCGCCCCCGACAGGGCGCGGGTCGCTGAATGCAGGTCGAACGCCTTCCAGGTATTCACAGAGTACAGCGGCATCCAGCACACGAAGAACATGGCCACAATGACGATCAGCATGCGGATCACACGCTTCTTGGCCGTCAGTCGGGCTTCCGAGGTGTTGCTGCGCGGGCGTTCCACCTTGCCGCTACCCGCCGAGGCCAACATGGACATCTCCATGGCGCCGGTCCGTTTGGCCACCAGCAGGTAGCAGCCGTCGCCCTCGTCACTGCCGGACGTCACCGTTGCATTCAGCCCGTTCTTCTGGCCTGCAGACGGAGAAATGGGGCAGGAGGTTTTAATAACTTCACCTGATCCCAGGCTGCTCAGGCCTAATGA
Organism: Gymnarchus niloticus; assembly: GCA_009936485.2. Taxonomy (NCBI): domain Eukaryota; kingdom Metazoa; phylum Chordata; class Actinopteri; order Osteoglossiformes; family Gymnarchidae; genus Gymnarchus; species Gymnarchus niloticus. The sequence goes on along the minus strand of JAACJT020023126.1, from coordinate 5,242 downwards.
GAAAAGTCCTCATCCTGATCTGCCGCAAGCAAGACAGCAGCACATCTCCATAAGGAAATGATGGACAACACGAGAACGACAAAATAAACTCCTGAAATAAACTGGTGACTCACAAAATGCCGAGGATTTGTGAACTCAGTATCTAAGAGGAAATTAGAGTCCACCATCTTACGATTCTATTAGTGGTAGGGGGACTGTGAGAATAGTTTGATCTTCAGCATAAAAATTTGGTTTGGTCAGGGTTGCAAGAGGACTTGGGCGCTTTACCAGGCAACATGGGGTGCAACGCTGGGGTTCACCCTGGATGGGATGCCAGTTCACTGTGAGACCAGTGGGCCACAGAAAAAGCCGTGGAAGAGCCATGGAAGTTGAACACCAGACAGACCCCCTCCAGCTGTGTTTATAGAGATGGAGCGAGTCTGAAGGCCTCAATAAGGCTTGATCCCTTCACAAAACCCACATTTCAAGTGACCCCCAAGTCAGGGGATGTGGAAAATTCCAAATGACTGCAGTTGTGTTCTAACTGCTACAATTATTCTGATGTTTTGGGGCAGATCACAGAAACAGAGGCTTGAGGAGGGAAGAATTGATCTACTGTCCTGTCTAGAGGGTTCCAAGAGGGTACCCTTTGCTTCCCAGGATAGGTGCACACTGAGAGTGATTGATCAGGGACATACTTTTTTTTCAGGAGGAGCCTGAAATAGTTCATTCATAAAAATACTTCCTAGTACGTTCACGGACAATTACGGCGTAAGCTTACCAGTTGATTCTTTCTTATGGTCCAGTTCTGACTTTATACCCCGATAGAGCTCTCGAGATATTAGTCCATATGCAACCATCATCACCACTCCAGGGATGAAGAAGAGGATGAACAGGAGCAGAAGGTACCTAAGATGAAGCCACAGGGTGAAACTGACATCAGTGTATACATTAGAACAAGCGCTCGTGATGACATGACAGCAGACTCCATTGTCTCTATAGGGCTGTCAGTCTTGAAAAATCGATGCTTGGGAAGTTGGATGCAGTGACAGCCAACCATGTAAAACTTTTAAGTGCCAGACTCATCAGGGACTATTTATGTTGAGTACATCTTGAGGTGGTAATGGTCCTTTAACCAATGGTGGAACTGTGAATTTACTGAGTCTTGGCTTACTACCTTAACGTGAAGCCAGCCAAACATAATGATGATCAGCCAGAAAAGGGAATGTCGCGTTATTTCACTTTATTTTAATGGCCCATAAAATGTTTCACTGAAATACCTTTTGGCCTGAATTTCATTTAGAGTGTGCATGGATGTGATTTAAAAGTAAGATAGTGAAAAGGCACAGCTACGGGCTTTTCTGAAAAAATTCTGATTCATTAATGACTAAAAGCTGGCTGCATACAAAAAAAAAAAAAAACAGAAAGAACGGAGGAATGTCTGGACCAGGAAGTAATTACACCAAGAGAGCAGTTAAAAACACTTTGTTTGTGTTGCCTACTGCAGTGCTTAAATCTGCTTTAATGGCAAGAGCCAAACAACCTGTTTGCAAACAAGGATTTCTAGACTTAAATGTGAAGGATACCAGTTTCAAAATATGAAGTCCGGCCTCTATAACCTGTGTACTGTTGTTTTTCTCTTCCTTAAAAGAATTTTAATGATTTTTTTCCTTAATCCTTTCACCCCTTCGCTTCATGAGGTATGATTAGTCTTTAGTGAAGAAGTAACTGGTATATGTTCAGATTTAGCATCTCACTGAAACATCTTTAAGACCATGCAAACACAAGCCCCCGGAAGGCCTCTTTAAGGCAGGCTGTTAATTCTCCCACTTCTCTGAAGGCAGGCTGTTAATTCTCCCACTTCTCTGCAGCCGGCAGGACAATGTAATTAGCACCAACTAAATGTGGTATCACAAACCCTTTCTGGGGCATCTTTCTCCCTTTGCCTATCTCCCTGGGCTCTGCCAGGTGACTAATGAAGTGAGCTTGCTTGTCAGAATTTGTTTTTTGGAGAGGAGCTTTCCCCAGGGTGCATAAACAATCCTGTGTGGTCTTTCAAAGCAGTGCAATGTTCTTATGAGCTAGACAAGTGCTGTGCATGTGTGCTACTGAGAATCTAAAACGCCTCGTGCGTTCAGCGGTTGTCTGCGTGGTAAGGGCACTGAAACTCACCAGGACTGCTCCACTTGACTCTGCGGCCAGGTCTGACGACACATGTGTCCTGTGGTTCCGTTGGATTTGGTGAAAGGCACCAGGCCGCTGAAGACGGGATAGGGAGTCATGATGACCAGTGCCAGGGCCCAGGTAGCTGCGATGACCCGATAGGCATGGGACCGGGTCTGCCATGCCCGAGACTTCAAGGGGTTGCAGATGGCGCTGTATCTTTCGATTGCTATAGCGACCAGGCTAAATGTAGAGATGCTCACTGATATTCCTGCAATGGCAGCAAGCAGTAGAGTTTTCATGCTGATGTATAATAATAAATCTTTAATGCATTTTTATACCATATGTGGAGAATTGGTCCATGTCCATTAACTAGTACGAGTTGATCTGTCCCACTGAACTGACCATATTAAGGCACATTTGCCACCCTGTTTCTGTCGTCCAGTAGTATTACTAAAATAACATCAATATTGACCTTACCAATACCTGTCAGGATGTGACAAACTTGGACCCCTCACAGTATTTGATTAAGTTTAAAGTGATTTGGAGGTATAAGCCAACTTATGGTTTGCCTTTAAGATGTTTAGTTACAGGTACAGACTGAATATGAGATGCTGAAGCTGTGATGAAAATTAAAACCAAGTACTACCCCCAACCACAACATCTCCCAAATGCCGTCAAACACAGTAAAGAAACACGGCTCCTCTCTTTACATACAAGCATGAAAACCACGAAGAGCAGAGTATCGCAGCCTTCAGGTCATGATGCAGTTGGAGTTATAGTTTCTCTGCTTAATAAGAATAAATCTTGCTGAATAAGGACCACTACACCATATGTAGAGATCTGAAGAGAGTAGTTCTTAGTAGTGATGGGATAAAGGAGGCTTCAAAACCTACGGTAGGTGGGAGTACCCTGAACTAATCAATCAATGCTAGTGCTAAATGAGGCTTCAAAACCCATGGCGGGCGGGAGTATCCTGAACTAACCCATCAATGTTGGTGCTAAATGAGGCTTCAAAACCCATGGGGGGTGGGAATATCATGAACTAACCAACCAATGACGGCAATAGCCAGTATTGATTGGTAGTTCGGGATACTCCAAACCCACCCCAAGTTTTCAAGCCTCATTTATCCCATTACTAGTTTTTAGCCTCTTTATGTGGGAAGACGTGTGCTGTACAGGTTAGCATGAGCAAGATGACTTCTAAGGACCTGTGAGGTGCCATTTCTACTGGAGCGTCTACCTGCCTGCAGCCCCACTCATCTTGACTCATAAATGAAACAGGCAGAGGAATGTCTGGCATTCAGTCACACTGCGGCGTTTTCAGACATGCTCTGTGCCATCAGACTCCTGCAGATACAGAGCTGCAGGCCACTAGGCGCATGTTTGCCACTGATTCACCAGCGGGTTGCAGCCCACTAGACAAACTCTCCGTAATTACAAAAGCAATCCCACGTTTGGAGAGAACAATGAGGTGTCATGTGAAGAGGGTGCACATCATCCGTAAGCCAGCTGTTGCCTTTTTTCTCCGTTGTTTTTGTTCTGCAAACTGCATTTTTATAGTCACAGCTGCTTGGCTCATTTTAAACATCCAAATGGAAGCCATCTTTACAGACTGCCCATGCACGATTCATAGACACACTTATGGTGGACCTGGGGATTTAAACACATTTAAATGTAACTGTGTTCATTCATGAAGAGATTAGTGAACGTAATATTTCGCAGCACAAATTGAGCAAATTAGGCGAAACACTAACTGGGGTAAGAGTTTAATGTGAACATGTTATCTTCAGTCTTTACGAGCTATATGTGGCATTTACTCGTACGTGCTTTGTCGTATCTTAAGTATACAGTGCGTCACTTTCTAGGAAAGACAGCTTTCTGCCCTCAGGATGCTGGTCTCTTGCCCAAAACTCACACGTAACACAGGGCTGACCGCAGGATCCTTTCTTGGTAAAAGGCAAGTGGGTCAACAATTAACCCACAATCGTTTGGCAACTTCATCATTTTCTCGTCGCTCTGAGATCATTTCTGTTCATATTTTTTTTCCATTTACATCAACTGTCTTCAAATTTAATGACTTCTATCCCGTTTTCTAGTAGGTAAGCTTTACATTTTAAATACAGAGAAATATGAAAACTAAGTAGCCAAAAAGCTTTGAATTGACCAGCAAGTTTCATCACTTTTTTATAATGTAAGTATATTTTTTGTGTGCATGTGTCAGGCACTCACCTGACATGCTAAGTACACTTCTCACCCAAATCTGAATCATTCTTTTAAAACTGATCAAGGCCATTGGATCAAAATGATGAGTAACATGGGCTAACTCTCAGGAAAAGCCTTTTAAGATTATTAAAGCTGGTGTATTAGCACAAAAAAGAGCAATTCTGTTAGTTCAGTTCTACTCAAGATTATTTCTGTTGAATCTTTGTGAGAATAAGCTTTGGAGCCTTTGGAAAACGTGGATTCATGTTATCGTGGATTCATCATTATCATTAATGATAATAATAATAGATAAACACAATCTGTTAAAACAAACAGCACACAGCCAGTTGTGCTTTGTTACATTGATCTCATTGTTTAAATACTCACGATCTACTATATGTTGAAAAAGGGGGGAACTGGAGTCAGGTAATCCAATTAATGAGATATTATTCAGGTGTGGGCGGGGCCCTGTCCTATAAAAAAACCCCCAAAGGTTCATTCTCAGCAGAAATGTGTTGGTAGGAAATATCTGGCTGAGAGAGACGGCAGATGATTAGATTTTGGGGCACATAAGGCAGAAATGCGTTAAAACATATTTCTAAAGGCTTGGGCTTCCAGCAATCCACAGTCAGAGAGTGCGGTACCACAGATCCTCTCCTTGGGAGCGGCTGTGCTGTAGTGATTAGCGTAGGCGTACCATTAAATACTAAAAAAGGGGGTCTTAGAACCCTTGTGTAACTGCTAAGAATTTACAGCAGAGGCGACTGCTCTAAGACTACAAGGGAAGCTCCGCCTCCTCTAAAATGTCACAAAAAAAGTTGTCAAATATGTACTGTTGGATTTACATTGCTATTCCAAAGATCTTGCTAGAACGTCTTCAACTTCAGGGCTAGAT
>JAACJT020023125.1:5140-25804 GCA_009936485.2 Gymnarchus niloticus | reverse complement strand
CCCTTTGAGTCTGGTTCCTCCCAAGGTTTCTTCCTCCTGAGGGAGTTTTTCCTTGCCACCGTCGCCTTTGGCTTACTTTCTGGGGACTGTGGGCCTGGGACTATATAAAGCGCTTTGTGACAGTGCTTCTTGTTAAAAGCGCTATATAAATAAATTTGAATTGAACTAAATTGAATTTTACCAAAGGACATTTCAATGAGTAAATGCTGGATGTGGAATGCAGAAAAATGCAGGGGTGAGAAAAAAAAAAACTGATTTCTTACACCATGTTACAATCTAATAAAAAGCAGTATGGGTATAGTGTGCCGTGTCATGTGTAAACACAGACTTGACCAATTCGTCTGTGGCGAGCTCTCTAGCAAACGCCGTATGTGAGAAACAACCCAGTGTTGACCAAGAACATAAACCCAATGGGGATCCCAGGCAAGGTTTTTTAGGTGATCCATCAGGAACTCACAAGATCCAGAGAGCAGCTGCCTGATCTCCTCATTCTCTGGCATGTCCTGAATAGCAGAGTTGATCTTCTCCCGGATGGTCATAACAGCACCCTGCCATTTTATGTTACAGTGCCGGCGGTCCACCAACCAGTCTGCAGAAATTGGAGAATGCAGGTGCTCCATCAGACTGTCTTTCAAATTAACACCAACACTAACCAGTTTTACACACTGCAACAACATACAACAGACAGCAATGACAGTACTGTATATTCTAAGCCAGGGGTTCTTAAACTTTCAAATCTGACGACTCAAATTGATACCATGCTGGGACCCAAGAAGAGGATTAAAACAATGACAGCGGACACACGTAGTGATTCATCACAAACACAGTGGATGTTTACCCAGCGTTTAAGAAACACTGTTCTAAGGAGATCGAAATCCCTCATTTAAAAACCACTTTAAATGATATACCAATGCATTGTACTTACCAAGTAACTTGCTGGTTTGTATGTCGATGGGTAAATTATGAATGTTCTATTGACAGAGAGCGAGGGTTTAGTTTTCTTACACCATAACAGTAATTCAAACCATTACTAGTAATCATGTACATTATTTTATTTGTGAATATTCTACATTTAAGATGCCCTGACTGAGTATCAGATATGGACAAAATGATTTAAGCACTGGAGAGAGTGCATGCGGCAAATCCACGCTTGTTCAATTTTTGGACAGTCAGTTTAAGGTGGGATCATGGATATACGGTCAAACTGTAACTTTATTCATGGATATATGGTCCACCAGTACTGTATAACTTTATTCATGGATATATGGTCCAACAGTACTGTATAACTTTATTCATGGATATACAGGTGCACCCAAAATTATTCAACCCCCATTGCAAATTAGGTTTACTGGCAAAATTTACAAACCAGCCAGTGTTCCTTTAACTTTGAACTCGCAAACTATGCTTCCAACAGTATCTGTAGGAACATTCAGTGGCTTCGATATCTTTTTGTATCCTTTTTTCTTGTTTGTGCAAGGCAATGATCTCTTCTCTTAACTTTGTGGACAATTCTCTTGACCTACCCATATTTCTAACATGCAATCAAACGCCACTGTGAACACACGCCCAGCCAGTCCAGCTGTTTGATGTGTTCTATCTCAAGCACACCTGATGGAACTAATGAGGCCCATGACTGGTTGCATGAGGTGTCCTTGAGGCACCACCTGTGCTCTAATGAGGGATTCTATTCAGGAGGTTGACTCATGTTGAGACTGCAATAGTCATTAAAAGTGGCATTTTGTGTTGAATGTGGAGAAACCACTTGTAATATTAGTTGTGTTGAGCTATTTAAATTGTTCTTGTTTGATTTGTTTATTGCAAACAGCTGAAATTTGTAAATGTTGCCAATAAACCTAATTTGCAATGGGGGTTGAGTAATTTTGGGTGCACCTGTACGGTCAAACAGTATTCCATAACTTTATTCATGGATAAACGTTCAAACTATAACTTTATTCAGATTTTAACTACTAAACAACTCACTTTAAACCTCATGTTCTACAACATGGTGACTCTACTGGCTTTCCAAACGTTACCTAACGCAAATATGTTTTTGAAATTAACTCACCGTCATGGCATCACAGGTTTTGCTAAAATAACATTAATATTGTGTTTATTTTTTTTAAGATTGTGTCTAGAGTACGGTGGTCTTCTGTGCAGCTTCCGGTGGTCCTCTGTTTACTGTACAATTCCACGTTAACACATTACAGACCAATCGAAGTGACCAATACTGCTGCGTGACAATAATTCCAACCAATAGGGTGTCGGAAATCTAAACGCTCTCTGTGATTGGTGGCAAGTATTTTATATCCGGGGCGGCTCATATGCTTCCGGGAGTTGAATTTTGCGCGCACGCGGGCGGTGTAGAAATGTGTGTGAGGACACAAACACGCGGCTCAAGAGTATAAGAAGGCAGTTTTAAATGATTAATAGGCCATGTATCCGTCTGTCAGTTGGTTAACTGCATTTTGAATTTCGCGCAAACCTTTTAACTGATTAGTATTTAATTTGTTCCACAACATTATTTTGCCCCAATAATGTCAGACACGATATCAAGAGTCACATGTACTCAGAAGAGATGACTGACGTTTTTTTGCGCGAAGTTGTGCCTTTGCTGCATGATCATCGTCCGCGTGCAGTGCGTGTCTGAATGAATAAATATGAAAGAAAACTTAGTGGATAAGCCATTGGAAGATTAAAGGGTAATTTAAAGCGTGTCCATTAGGGGGCAGTATATAATCACAATAGTAAAAGGCCCGTCGATCTACCATTACTGCTTATCCAGTACAGTGAGGCTGTTGTTTATCCCGGCAAGTCCAGCGCATGAAGAGCAAAGTTCTCTGTATACACAGTGCAAAACATTTAGAGACGCGCAAAAGTCTTGAGCCACCCCTCATTTCATCATATGCTTCCAAAGAGATAGATTTGTATATTTTTAATGTAGTCTTGAGGAACAGTTCTCCAGGCTTCCTGAAGGACTTTCAAAGTTTTTGGCTGTCATTTTCAGTCCGGTCTCTGTACCTGACCAGTTTGAGGAATATTTTTTGTTTGTTAAGCCACATAGTGACCCACATATGAATCATTCAAGCATACCAAAGCCATCTAACTTAAGGCATGAACTAGTGAAGAAACAGGTGCAAGTGATTACAGAAAATCAGATGATGTTGCAATAAATTACAGTAGTACCTATTGTCCCATTTTCCTAGCAAAATATAAAGAAATGGCTCAAGACTTTTGCACAGTCCTGTAAGTTTATCAAAAGATACAGTATGTCTTTCAACTCCACAAGACTTGAGGGCATTGACCCAAAATCAACTGACGCTTTTTCAAAATGGCTTTCTGTAAATGTCAAAGTCGCATTTGTTATCAGTTAAAGACAAACTTTAATGATTTGTTGCTTTATTTGACTGCTCTACACAAACACACCGCTTTCCCCTTTTCTCTGATCAGCGTTTATGTAATTAAAAGTGGTCTTGAGTGCATTTCTGTTGACTCTGTTTACAGTACTCCTTATCAGACGTGAAAGCTTAAATTCACTTTGCTTTGTTGGCAGGGCGATAGGTATCTTACCATGGGGCATTATTGCAATGTGTTTGTCCTGTTGACTGGTGGGGCTATCCAGCTGAGATAAGGCAGGGAACCCTTCCTATCTCAATGGCAGCTGTTAACCACAGCAGATAAGCAAGACCTGGAACCTGAAATCTCACACAAATGCTGGCTAAAGGTTGTACTACACCAATAGATGTACTATGCAGGAGATGAAAGCCTGTTTGTTCATTGTTCATCGTGTCAACTGGACACGAAAAAATGTTACATGGGGCATTAAAGTTATTTTCATGTATCAAAGAGGCGAAATCTGAACCCCTCAGGCAAAACTGTTGACAGGGTTCTTTCTCTCTGTTTCCCAGTAATATTTTCTAGTGTACTTGACTACTTGACAATTTCCCTTTTGCATCCAACATTTTCAATCAGCACAATTTAAAAGTTTTTATATTTTAGGTTTTGGCTTGATCTCATAAAAATGCAACACAACAAATTATACCGCTAATACAAAAGGTTAGATGCAAATCAGTTAAGTCATTTTATGATTTTCATTTTAATGGCAAATACTTCATTTCATGCTGGAATTAAACAGACTTAATTATCTGAGCAGGAAACTTGCAACAGCAAACACTGACATAACCAAGTAATGGTTTCTAAAGGAAAAGTATTTAGATTTCGCAATATAGCATCCTTCCCATGTACATGAAGAGCTTGACGCACTAAGAGGCTGGGCAGCAGATAAGAGTGCTGCATGTTATACTCGAGAGAAGAACTCAGACACAGTTCAAGTTAATGAAATAATTATCAGATCATGGATGACTGGTCAAATGCTCAAAGAGTCCCGCAGAAGAGAAATGCCATGTTTAGTGTCTGTGTGTTTGCTAGTTTGCATATGCGTTTGTCTGTGACTCACACAGCGGTTAAGAGAAAAGGAAAACACCAAGGCTAGGGTGTGAGCTGGGTTATTTATTCCTGTCCAAGGTGTTACAATGTGACAGTAGGTCACACTGACAGGGTGTGCACTGATAACGCGCAGGCCGACTTGGGGAATGAGGCGTGTCAGACTACACAACAACTGTGCTGTGAACTTGAGTGACACAGTCAAGTCTTCTGAGCTGCAGACCGCTGTAGATCCTCACCATCGCACTCCAACATCAGCATATCAAGAGATTGTTGAACAAATACAGAATAATCCTGGTTGCCATGGGCACAGAACTGATTAGTCTGTGGAGCCTTGATGAGGTGGCAAACTGAACACGTGTACACGAATCTGTAAATAGTACTTTTGGAACACGTATAAATACATATGCTAGCATTGTATTTCCATAAATCATACATCACCTTTGAATGCTGTATGTCTTAAATTCTTTTGCCAGCAAATGAAAACTCTTCTTGCATACTGAGGTCAAATTATGGCAGTGAATTCCTATAATAATTTTATGGAATTGAAATGAAAGAATTTCTAAGTGAAAACATTAATGTCTCCTGGAGTGTTGGGCAGATTGACATCACGTCTGTAAGCGTATTCTCTTTCATTGTGATGCTGTTATGCCTTTTTCACCAATGACTGCTGTGTGGAAGTAAGACCACTAGATTTTGCATGAGATTGAGCCCTCAGTAGACTGTAACTAGGATTATATGCATATTGGGAGCCAGTGACTATGATTTTGCAATACACTACAAGCATTATAAGCACTTGCTTTGGATGTTAAACATCCAGATTGCTCAGCCGCATCCAAAACTCCCAGCTCCATCCACAATTTCTAACATCAGAGTTTCCTGACATTCTTAGTCCAAAAAAAAACTAACCAGCTTTTGGTCCTGATGCATATTTCCATACATTTGAATGCTATTCAAAGAGGACGTGAACTAGGAAGTGATTGTACTCTGATCTGAGATTTAACCCCATCATGCAAAACACTTCCTGGTGACATTTCAGGAGGGCACTTCCGGAGTTAACAGAACCCTCTGGTGTCCAGCCCAGACCATAACAGCACCTGCAGCAGACATATTTCTCGAGCTTGATTTATGTCCTAATTCTAGATGGATGTTTTGTTCTGTGAGCTGATTTTCTGGAGGCAGACTCCAGAGTCTGACCATGCCAAAATGGCTTCTATGTTGAGACTGGAAAACAAGTGCTAGAAGCCAGTGTGAATCATCTTTTCTATAGAAATGTGGATTGACCTGGTTGACTGCTGTGCAGTGAGATCAAAGCGCATTCAGACATTTTTATGCAAATGAACCCCTTCCTCCTCAGAAAACACAATGGTCCAACACTGTAGCAAAAGGATTACAAGGAAGAATGACAAGGAAAGAAAGCATTTCGTACATGGAGGTAGCTCTACGGTTTCTCATAAAGATCCAAATACACATTAATGAAATGAGTATTATGGTTTTAATGTCCACTAACACAGTCAATCCAGCACTGATATTGGAGTAGAAAAGGGAGCAATCAGTGCTACCTGGATAACTGTCTCCTTGCCTGGGTGATCGAAAGGTATTGCTGTTTATTTTGACCCTTAGTGAGCCAGCAAGCCGTCATCCACACTCTCTAGACTGCCTTGATACACGTCACGTAGCTACCTTGTGTTGACTGTTAAAGACCTTCATGCTCACACTGAGTGATACACGATAACCTGGCAACTGGAGAATACGCTGCCTGTATTAACATCTTGCAATTTTAAAAAAACGGGAACTGACTTGAAATTAACTGAATAAGTAGTGGGAGTATTGGCTCCAATTTATTATACCTAAAATTATGAGTAATTATTTAGTGGCCGATACGGTTTTCATCTGTATTGCTCATGGTGGTCATGCATCTGTTCAGAATTAAACTTAATTGCAATAAAGATTTAATTTTTAGCTTCCATCTTGTTCCCTGTATGCAAAGGTCATATTACAGATGCACTTTGCTTTGAGGGTTGGCAGCTTCCACAGAAACCCTCCCCTACAGGATCACACTTGCTGTAATATTTACTCAAGGTACAGGGGGTTGGGCCTCCTGAGAGAGAGAGAGAGAGAGAGAGAGAGAGAGAGATGCACACACCTGTAGCTCAACACCTGACTCTGTTGACTCTCAGTCAACACGGAGCAGAGGGGGAAGACTAACGATACAATAAGTGTGAAGAACGGAAAGGAGGATCAATTCCAGAAGAAGAAAATCATCTAGAGGTGGTGGGATTTTGGAGAGTTGACTGATACCATGACAATGACCTTGCTACAGACATTTGGTGTTGCGGTGATCTAAGCTGTCCAGAGCACAGCGACGTTTGAAGTTTTCCAGCTCCTCTCTTCACTGATTGGTGAGAACATTTACGATATTCTCTATTCAAAAGGATTTTCCCCTCTTCCCCTGTTCCATGGCCCTGCCCATCAAATGTGAGCCATTAGATTATTCTTTTACCAAAACGTGGCTGTGCCATAAGCGACTGTTAACAATCTGTTTGTCTGTTTGGTCCCCACTTTTCTCTAAAAGTATCTCAACGGACAGAATTGAAGCTCTTAGTGAAAACAAGAAAAGCTGCCAACAGAAAGACAGTAATGCATAAGCATCCTCTATGAGATGTCCACGGCATTGACAGTTTTTATTGTGATGGGGCAAATGAGGCTTCAAAATTCATGGTGGGAGGGACTAGCAATAAAGAGTATTGACTGGTAGAAAACTCCCTCCCACCACAGGTTTTGAAGCCTCATTTAGAGCTAGCTTTCATTGGTTAGCTCAACATACTCCCACCCACCATGAGTTTCGAGTTTTGAAGCCTTATTTGTCCCAAGATTTTATGCACCTTTGGGCACAGGAAACCTGTGTGACACAGTTGCCTTGTGCCCTGTCTTTAGTTTCAAAATGCACTTCTGAATTTGTGATTTATATAATGCTTTTGTGATGACGTAATCCTCTGTCCTGATTTAGTCTTTGCTTGTAATGAACCCTCAAGTTAAGCTTCCAAAGCATCTAACAAGCATGCGTTAAATAGAAATGCAAACAGAAATTGCATTTAAATTATGTGGTAGACTCCATTAATGATTCACTTTAGAGAATAATATCCCAAACATAGTATTACTTCAGGGTAAGAACAAAACCGAACAGACAGGCCTCATGAATAATCGAGCAGAGAAGAGCCACATCTCCTCTTACATACAGAGTGCCAGGAAGCCGGGCCAGTCACATTCTGGCCTTAACAGATGGAGTAAGGATGGAGTGAGAGATGCAGGCTGACTGGCCAGTTTAACAGAGCTGCAAACCATCTGACTGTAATCCTGTGGAACCTTAGCGTACTCTAACTTGCCACCCAAAGTGAAACATGCTTTTTTGCTGATTTAGGTTCCCTTTAGTCTCAAAAGGTGTTGACTGCTTGAAAAAACATGAGGGGAAAAAAAAACGAGCCTGCTTCCTTCTGAGTCTAGTTTTTAAACGACATGTAGAAGCTGTGTGTAGCGTTGGCCCATATCTAATGTATGACTGACAAAAGTGAGGCTTGAGCCAATGACAAGATGTCCATACGTCACTGTCAGAAACGTATCTGACAAATTGTATGTATCTGATATGTAAATTATTCACGTAGGGCCTATCACAGCACTATTGTATCAAATTGTTACATGCAGTAGCTAAAAGACAAAAATCAAATGTGCAGCCGTACTTTCTGTCTTTATGTACAGAAAGAGAGTGTTTGTCACATTGGCTTTGGAAATGCACAGTGATAACTGCCCCATTCTGCATGAAGAAACACAAGAGTTTCTGCCTTTAATGGATGTCAACAGACCTTTAAAAAACTCTTTCAACTATGAACAGACGGGCACAGAAAGCAGACTTTAACCTGACACTATTGTCTGCTGTAAAATGCAAACCTTCATTCAGCATATCTGTACGCACAAGTGATCAAAAGGTTTTATTTGAAAGCCGTTAAAACGGGCCGGATGCAGAAGAAAGATCAACGACATTCTGGGATCTCGTTGGGCTGTAACTCCGTATTGATTCGGGGAGTTCTGAGGTTGGTTGGTTGCTTGTAAACTTCAAAGCACTGAAGCCTTTGATTACTGCTTGTTTGTTCCTGGGAAAATCACCTACATACATTTTATGAAAGCCTGAATTGACTGTAATATTTCCAAGGCAAAGAGAGATGCTCCTAGATGTATGTGCCATTTTCTAGTTATGTATATTTACATGGTCAAGATATCAATCTAGACAGTAGATAAAGCCTCAGTGAACCTCAAGTGCTAGAGATCTTTTGTAATATACAGTACTGTACAAAAGTCTTTGGCAGACAGCGAGAGAGATGCTTAAATCATGTTCATGTTGGTGTTCAACTGAACTCATGTTTGTCAAAATGTCAGATTACATATTTTGAAACATCCCTCCACGTCACCCCAGAATTTACAGTCGCCATCCAAGATACCCATGAAATTGTGGGGCTCAGCTAGGAGCGTGCCTTGTTTGGCTAACCAAAACCTCATATGTGAATGAACTACTTAAGCTCACAAGTTGGCATGAAAACAAAATAATACTACATGATATGGCTGGGGTGCTTTCGAGCCGGAGTTTGGGAACCAGAGTTATGTTGTTCAAGCCATTCAACCAGATATGAGTAACATTTTGGAGAACAGAAAAGATTGTTTTTAATTTTTTTGTATTAGTGTTTATTTGTCAATATATTCTGTTTGCAGTGTTGTAGAATATGTGCTGAGTTTGCAAATTCTCCCCATTTTTTGCACATCTTTCCTCTGGGCAGTCCTAAGACACTGTTGTGAATAAGTGGTTAGATGGCTGGGTGGATGATTATAGCTGACCCAGATTTACCTTCGGAGCTTGTCTGTCTTGGCCTTGCAAGAACACAGTATAGCAAATAAATACAAGTCACTTATGATCGATGCCCATGACTTTTAGTACAGTGTCCTAGATAATACCAAGCTTCAGGCTGGAGAATGTTCTAGCATTTACCACATCCCTGCAGTTTCAGTTCATCCTTTATTGTAGCATATCAAAGGTTCATGTACAGGACAGAAAATGATTCGTTACTAAAATGCCCCTCCATACACAAACACTTTTGAGCCTTTCGCTTATTGGTTTTCTCAGGGCTAGACTTCATTGTGGCTTCCGAGATTGTTTGTGTTTCTCTGTGTGTACACTTGGGGGAGGCTGAGCTGCTTTCTTCTGGCTTTTTAGGGTGAACTCTCTTCTCTCTCTCGGAAACACTGTAACCAAAAAAAAGATCAAGAAGTAGCTGCAAGTTAACATTTTCCCGGATGTCTCTGCGTTGTTCACTGAGGCAAAACGGCAGGAAGCCGTTAGAGTAACTTATTAAGAACCTATTGAGAAAGCTCTCTTCCGCCAACTCAAGTAATGCCAAATAAAACACTGAACATTTTGAACCTTCATCAGAGTCAAAATTAAGCACACGGCCGTTCTTGAAAAGATCTCTCAACTTCTCAGTGCTCTTGTACAGCAGAGACGTGAATAGGCACCAGCAGAATAGACAGAGAGAAGCTTGAGGAGTAAGCTATTCAAAATGCATGCAAACCAGAGGAAGTAAGTGACGACTCAGGATATATTGGTGGGCTGGCTTGCACTGGATAGTTTCGGTGAGGTGTATCCTGGGATTGGGACGTCTTCTGCCAGCTGGCTCAGGATCTGCTGCGTGATTTCATATAAGGGTATCAGTATTCTTCAGCAAAGATTTTGACCCTTGTGCTCCACCTGTCTCTGGTATTGATACTTAATGTTTATCTGCATGGACCCTACCAGCCAGCAAAGGAACCTCCTGAAAGCAGTTCAGGATAACAGACAGAAAGCCAGGAAATGCTTGATGAAATGTTGAATTTCTATGCTAAATCTGACCCCCACTTTTGTGACTTTGTAGTGCGTTCAACGTATTTGGTGCTAGATTGCTGTAAATCCATACAAATCACACTTCTGGTACATTGATAGTTAGAAGACATCCACACAACGCCAAGGAACGCTGTTGCCGTCTCCCAGCAAACAGGGAACGTTACAGGTACGTTACGGACATAATGAGAACATCACTGGACGTTGTGGGAATGTTCCCTGTTTGCTGGGCTGCAGGACCACTACGATTTAGTAGCAGATCGACATGCATTTGTTTTGTCCATGTGTAAATATGCCCTGTTAGGTAGGAGCAAGTCAACTCACTGAGAATGTCTCTTTGCCTCAGACCCATCTTATGAACTCCTCATTAATATGAAAACCAGCAATATGGTAAAGCTGTATGGATTCCCGGTGTGGACTGTGTGTCTGTTGTATTGACATACTCGTCTGAGTATGCGTATAAACATGGGTGCCTATTCATGAACAGTCTGGCATGATGCAAAATTACAGTTAAGAGTCGTAGCAAAGGCATGGTCCATCGGTACACAAACTGAGGGGGCTTGTTAGTTAATGAGCAATTTTCAGCATTCTAATAAGATGCGAAGGGAAGGTAACGAAACTCTAGAAGGGCATATTTTTTCGCGAGAGCGCTGATCGGGTGTCCTCTTCTGTTACTACTAATCGTGGAAGTGCGTGAGGTTGAAACGGCTCAAAAGTCTTGCTCATCCTTATTACAGCAACGGGTAGAGGTCAATCAAAATAAAACACTGTTGGTGTGAAATAACATAAATAGCAATACTGGCCCAGAACTGCTAAATTTGAAGAACAACTTTTTTTCTTGAAAAGAACGTTTGTGAGTTATCTAAGGTATGCAAATTAAAAGTTGTACATTTTAACACATTGTTCCATTTTCCTGTAAATGTCACCTGAGTTATAGAGTAAACCCTGGGGCATGTAGATATTAAACTTTGGTATGTATAGATATCTATAGTTTGTGAGTTTGGTATTGCCAAGCTATGTGCCGATTCCATAATTCCTTATCTAATAACACCAATGTCTTCAGCGTACAACTTTCAATACCTGCTAACGGAATAAACAAAGACCAGAAAAGGTGACTGAAACACTGACGACTTTATGTGAATACAGAATTTTTATGTATATTTTTTTTTTTACAGTTGAAGGGTATTACTCCTTTTTCACAAACAGTCACTTTGTAGAGTGCGTACTGTAATTGAATATGACAAAAAAAGCTCGGGGGGAAAAAAAAAGATTCTTTTGTTGAAAGTCCTTGAATTTTTTTTTATGCTATATGCAGTCACCTTAGGGGCCATTTGAAAGCTATTATTTGGGACTCTGTATGCACAAGGGATTGAGCTGCTCATTCACTGGACGATCCTCCACCCTCCATCGTGGTGCGTGGAAAGCAAGCTTTGTCAGTATAATAGTTACTCAGCCACCTCATGCTCTGTTTGTTTTCTGCCATATGGTGCCTATTGAATTCAAATGAAAAATTAATCAGTGCCGCCGACGAACACACCCAGGCAGCTCTGGCAAACACTGAGTATGGCCCTCAGTAAAAGTTCAGGCAGTGTTGTACTCAATTTCTTTGTTTCACTGTTACACCAAATTAATGACACTCGAACTAATTAGTACACTTTTATTATATTTATTTGGCTTCTGTTTGTGCAGGCAATGCTATAGGAGTGAGTATTTACTGATTTGTAGACTCATTGTTCAAGTCTTACTTGGATTAAGAGTACATATCAGTGTACTTTACCCTGTGACCACAAGACACTTCTCTGTGTCCAGTGCAGGACAAGAGACCCTCAAAAACCTATCTTGGCTATGGCAGACTCTTCAACGGGTTGGTGGAAGCTGACCTTCCTTCGCAAGAAGCATTCTGAATCCAAAGTTCTGTACGAGATTCCGGCTGAGTTTGGCAGCAACACGGACAACAAAGACTCTGGGGTGCCCCCAGCTGGTGATCCTGAGGAAAGTCAGTTCAATGCCCGCCTGGAGAAGATTGTGGACAAGACGGCCACTAAAGGGCGACACGTCAAGGTGTCGCACTCGGGTCGCTTTAAGGAGAAGAAGAAGATCCGTGCCACACTGGCCGAGAACCCAAACCTCTTTCCTGAGCATGGCTCAGCTGATGAGAACCACCGGGCAGAAAAGTAGCACAAATGCAAAAATATGAATTAATCACCTTTACACACACACACACACACACACACACCACAAACATGTAAATATATATGTGTACATAATAGATATCTAAAAATCTTTGTCAGAAATTTGCATGTGAAATTGTGAGAGCAGCTCAGGGCTGTTTTTCCAGTTGGAGCTCAGTCTGAATTTTGAGACGCTTTCCGTTTCCACTCACCTTTCACTAAGCTGTTTTCAGCTTCTAACCTATGCTGGATTCCAGTGGTAATGATCTTTTTTCCATTTTAATGATAAAGTTTTGGCCACTCTGCTTTGAATGAATGAAACTAAATAATTAATTAATGCAATGGTTGTCCGGGACAGCGGAAATAAGAAATTGATTTTCATGATCATGTATGTAAAGGTCTGCCAAAATCCTTGAAAAAAAGAGACAAATCTTTGTCTATGCACTACTCCGAAAACTTATAAACGTTTTGCAAGGAAACAATAGAAATGGTCACAACCTTTCCTCTTTGTATATGTTTGATTGTAATTGGCTGATTGTAAATAGGTGATTCCCAGATTTTTTTGTTTGAGATTGTTGTGACTAGGTACTGCATGTATTTATGAAAGATGAAGATTAGACCCATACCTGTCAAAATGTGACTTTCCACGCCATCCTAAAATACCTGCATATGCAAATTAAATTAGAAATCACCTGGCGTTAGCCTCAAGCTTCGATAAATACAATGCCAATATTCATTTAGAATTGGTGTTGGCTGGTTTAGTGGGTAACACTGTTGCTTCCGATGTCCAGGATTGTGGGTTTGTGAGTTTAATATATCAAGTTATATTATTTAGACAGAAACTGAGAAACCTGTAAATGTTTTCCCCCAGCTGTGTGGGTTTCCTTGGGTATTTTTCTTCTACAGTCCAATGATGAGCAGTTTGGCTGATTGACATCTCTAAACTGTCTATAGTGTGTGAGTGCATGTCAGTATGTGCCCTGTGATAAGCTGGCAGCCTGTCCAGGGTGTAGGCCCGCCTTATGCTGCCTGGGATAGGCTCCAGGCCCCCATGTGACTCTGTCTGAAAGAAGTGATTGGATGATGGATGAATGGAATTTGGGTTCTTGACTAAAAGGTGTGGAAGGTATCTCAAAGCAGATTGAAGAAATGACCTTAAGTAGAACGATGACCTCTAAGGTTGGTGTGACAGCTAGTAATTGGGATTACGTTTGTTAAACCATTCTAAGATACAAACCTAGCTTTTGTTTATCGGTTACACATTTAGTCTAACAACCTGAGGACTGACAGCAAGTGAAAACACCATTTTCACACCTGTTTGTAAAATAGTGTATTTTTGGAAAATTCTGAATGCTGTCTGGATTACGGTGCCTCGTGACTCTCAGTACACTGTTATGAGCAATTAATAGACACCTTCCACCCTCTGCCCTAAACGAAGCTATTCTGCTTCAAGGAGAATGAAGCTTTACGTTTTTTTTTTTTTCCCCGAAGCTGTCATTTTAAATGTATCAGATTTCATAATGTAGACCTTCCTGACAGAAAAAAAAATGCTAAATGAAGCATTTTTTGTATATAAAAGAACTGCATATTATTTTATATGCAAAAATACTTTATTTAGCATGTTTTATAAATAAATGGTATTTGACTCCATGGTGATGTTTCTTGACCTTCTGATTTATTGATTTAATTTCTGCGGCTCACTCTAAGTTAAATAATGTATGTTGTGTTCAAGGGAAAATGTGATATGGTTCTCAAAGCACCTTACCAGGACAGCCCAATAAACACTCACACAATACGTGCTTCACGACAACGCACAAACTCACTCATCGCACGGCTGTACTCCATCTGTGAAATATCACGAGCCGAAATGAACAAGACGAGTGCAGTGCGAGTTGTCGTCTTCTGAAGACCTCACTGAGCATTACGTTGATATAATGACGAAGGCCTGCTTCAAGGCTACACGTACAAGACAACTCCAAGGAAGCCAGCCTTCGAGTCGATGAGGGACAGCACTGGAAGGGTGCACCAAAACATGAGAAGCTAAATATTTATTTGCAGAAATTTTATTGAGAGATGCTACCCTACAAAGTGGATCTTTACATTACTCTGTCTTCACAAAGCCAATGCATTTTATTACATTAGCGAGTTACTTTCCCACAGATGATTACCTAGAAAAAATACACTTTATTTCCCACTGCAGCAAAATGCTACAAAACAACATTATAACAACGTGATATTATTACTTTTAATAAAAGAAATTAATGACAAAAACGACCTCAAGACAGGGAAATGGGGGTCACGCTCCTAAATACTTTACCCAATTAACCTAAATCAGAGACTGCTTCTATACACAATAATTTACAGTTAAAGTTATTTTCATACAGACGTTGACATCTTCTACCCACTGTGCAGGGTCTGTAACTGATAGAACCACCATATAAAAATGCGATCTGGAATTGAATACACAAATGGATGGAATACATTTTTTTTTAGTATACCCGTCTTGGTCAATAAAATGGTGACTGAGAATGAAAATGACATTTCCTGGGCTAGAAGTTTTTTTTTTTTTTTTCCTTTTTACAGATTAATATATGCCCCTAACATGTATGTTATATTACAAAGTTCTGTTTTTTCATACATGAAACATGTTACAGTTAACCACCAATCTGACTATGAATTAAACGCAAGATGGTTCACGAGCTTCATCCACTGTAGTGGATCTCCTGCTCTCAGGGTGACAGGCGCTGAAAAACCCAGCGACCTTCAGCCTGGTGCTGCATCTCACGAGGGGCTTCTCCCTCCTTCAGCTGCAGGAAGACGATGCGGTCGTGAAGCCGGTTGGTCTGGCCCTGCCAGAACTCGATGGCGTGGGGTTTGACCATGTAGCCGCCCCTGAAGGAGGAACATGACCTTAACACAATTGTTGGGGGGGTAAACATGCCTCTTCACAACTGAACAGAACTCCGCACTTCAGGAATGAGGTGTCATATCATTTCAGAAGAGTCATTTAGAAACCCTGGCATTTAGCTGCAAACGGACATATAAATACAACTATTTATAAGTACGACAGAAAAGACAAGTCTGACATTTTCACCATTGAATGAATTTCTCTCCTCCTCTTCAAGGAGGAGATGAGTCGAGCGTGAAGTGTTACGACAGTCTGCCAAGCGGTACAGCGAGGACGGGCTCACCAGCAGTCCGGTACGGGCACCGGTGTGCTCTGGTACATCTCCTGCAGCTCGGAGTGTTTCTGTCGCAGGTACTGCAGAGGTAGAGGGCAGGGAAGGTCATTGGTGACAGCGACAATGCCGAGTGGCAAGCCGCCACGCTGTAAAAATTACAATCAGCCAGCCGGCGGCCGTGCGCATTTTAGACTTTGCAAATGCTACGATTCCATCTGATAAAACTATCACGTTTCTAACACATTTCAAACACATGTAATTACTGTGTCGCTGCAGCCAGCTTTCCAGCTCAACCTACCACTACGTTTCTGGGCAAGTCGCACAGGACAGTGCTGAATTCTCAGCCTTCTGTCTCATGGCCACAAAGGCACAGAACGCAGCCAGGCCTACTCATCTCAAGTTAGAAACGGAAAGAAAGGTCTGAGGCATTAAGGAACCATCGTGGCTCAGGTACAACGACGGAGAAAAGAAAACGAAGCGTGTGCTTTTGAGGACGAAGAGTGTCTGCCGGGGCAGCTGGGGAGCAACTGACACAGGTGTGTGGGAGGAGCCTCACCTCCCTGTCTGGAATGACGATGCTCTGGTGGCTCACCGCAGCCGCGATCTGACTGCTTTTGGGTCTGGTCTGGAAGTAATCAACAGAAGCCTGGTAGGGAACACGCTGCACGGTGCCCTCGATACGAACCTGTACGGGAAGGGAGCGATGAAGCAGGACACCGCTAACCGGGTATGGAACCAATAACCATGGTGACATTCTGCCACATGCTTAGTAAAACTTGCTACTCCATCAAACCATTTTTCTTAGACAACTGACTATACGAAAAAAAAAATCAATTTTTAACGTGTTCTTATGGTCTTACCTGTCTGTTTATAGGCTCCCAATAAAACACAAGGCAGGCAAAAGGATTACTGTCCTACAACATAAGAGGAATTAGACCTTATCAATATAACTGACAGCATTCCATTAATTTAAATTCTAACCCCAACAAATTCTGCTCCCAAAACCTCCAGCAAGCAAACAAATAATAACCCAAGTCACTCTAGCAGTACCAGGCCAGAGATTAAATGAGAAGAAACTCTCAGTGTCTACATTTGGTTGTCAGAATTTCCCTTCATTAGGGAGTTCATGGATTTTTTTTTAATGGAAATTATGATTTGTCAAATTGGGAGCAATATAATATTTAGCTTGACGCTTTTCAATCTCAGGCAAAACTGAGGGTAGTTAAACATTTAACAACAGCTATTTAACCGTCATTCAAACAAGTTTTGTTACTAAACATACCACATTGCTTACAGAATATCTGGATTTATATACTGTGAAGCTACGAAATACACTGAACATCAGGTAGAAATGAATACCTAACAATATTGAGCTAACCAATAAACTGACACACACAGGGTGAATCTGTTCTGTCCGGGCGGCGAGGGACTCACCAGTTCACTGCCCTTGCGACTCCCGTAGTTGGTGAAGAAGCAGAAGCCCTCTTGGCTATAGCCTTTCAGGAGCACCATGCGAGCGGATGGAACGCCATCTCTACGGTGGACAGAAGCCTAAGGCAATTCAGGCTGAATGAAGTCAGCCAGCAGCACCAGCCTGGTGTCCCTGGACGGTCGTGTGACTACAGACCCCCTCAAAGCAGCGCCTCATTCACGCTGACCTAAGCCCTAACTGTACTCCACCATTTTATAAGGCCGCTTGCGTGTAGGTGACTCAGCTGCACTTACAGCCGCTGTGTTCTGCTTTAATTAGCGCTTATCTGGTTAGATGAGTTTAAAAGAGACTATTACAGAGTGAGTGCATTCATCCAGCCTTCCTCCAGCTGCCTGACCAGAGCATAGGATGTTGTGAAGGGGTCTAGATCCTATCCCATACAGTACAGGGCAGATTACCCACCAGTGAAACTCCCCTTCGGGTGTTTTACTATTTCCTCGCAGTTATTATTTTTGCAGTGATTCCTTACTTTGTGCACGTAGCCAGACACATGGCATTAGGCTCTGCCACGTCCGGGCACCTCGCCGCTTCGTTGAACCAGTGGTCAAACTGCTTGATGGGATCCAAGGACGTCAAGTGATGCTCCTCAAAGCACTGGGAGGCAAGGACATCACCAGTCAGTCACGTGTTCCAGGACTCATCTGGGGGGGGGTCAGTCATACTGAACACATTAATATTAATACTTAATATTAACACACTGATGATAATACTGGGCTTCGCTGCGCGGTCAATTTTGGGGTCAACAGGAGAAATGCAAACCTGGCATCTCGAACCAGCGCCCCCAACAAATTTGGCTTAGCAGAACGTTTATAAAACGTTCTGAGAACGTCCACGCCCAGTTTTCTGCACGTTGCCGGGGCATTTTTTAAAAAAAAAAAATATATATATATTTTTTTGAAACCACGTCATCTTTAAAAACGTTCCTACGACGCTCTGTTTCGGTTAGGTTCGCGCGCCAACGTTTTAGGAACGTTACAGGGACGTTAGTCGCACAACGTCGCGAGGGAACCCGCCCCCCTGGACTCTGGGCTGACAGCAGCTTCACAGCTGATGTCCTGCTGTCATAAAGGGTGACAGGGACACGGAACGACCCCCGACCTCCTTATCTGATTTGTACGTCGTCCTCATGTCACTCAGATCCATGCCTGCGCCGGTCTGCGTCGGTCCGCCGCCGCCGAAGCCCGAAGACCCACGGAAAAACGACTCGGTCGCCCGACGGAGCCCAAAAGACGAAGAGAACCTCGCCGTCAGCTTTACCGAAGTACCCAGAACGCGCATCGCAATTTTGCAACGCGGCCAGTGACGTAACACTTACCGTAAATACACACATATTTGCGCGTGTGAATCCTGAATAGGCGTGGACGGTTTTTTAATTTGGTTTTTTTTTTTGTAGTTTCAGCAACGGTAAACGCTGTCAGATTAATAAATGAACTGCCGAATAATCGGTGTTTTTCAGTTCTACCGCTCATGTCGTTCACGTAACAATATGCAGCTACTTTTGTCATTTGAATGGCACTAAGTTGTTAGAATATTTTCACGATTCAGAAATGAGATTGCAGCAGTGGTTCTCGATCCTGTGTGTGGACTGAGACTGGAATCCTGTTCATGTAGCTTATTTTTGTACATTTTTGACATGTTTTTTTTTTTAAGTTCAATTAAAACAAGAAGAAAGTAGTAGATTACATACATTATTCTGGGCTTCTTTGTACCAGACATTCTAGTAGCCCAGTAATTATTAATTTAAGACAAAACAGTCCTGTGTTTCATAGACATAAACCAAAATTTGCGATTTTTAAATGCTTTGACAATGTGTTCATTTTCAGTAGAAAACAGAAAATTACAGATTTGCAATATACCAGGCCTGCCTTTATTCACACGGCTACTGAGTCCAGAGACATGCACTGTAGGCTGATTTGTCACGTCTAAATTGTCCATAGCGTCTGACTGTATCCTGCTGTGGGTGTGCACCCCATCCAGGGTGTCCACCAGCGTGCCCTAGGCTGCCTGACATAGGCTCCAAGCCCACAAGCACCGGGCTGTGGCCTGAAGATGATGACTCACAGAAAACAAGGCAGCATTGCTCGCTTACTTCAGGATACTCCCTTCCCAGCATGGGTGTTAACTGAAATCCTCATTTGTCCCATTACTAGGAAAGTATCAGATATTGTAGCATGAATTTAAAATACATAGTGGGATGCCAGACTCATGTACACAGTCTTTAATGTTTGGAAGAGAGTCCCTATAACAAATGTTTCGTATTCCTGTTTTTTTTTTTTTAAGCATATTTAATAAATGCACGTAGAAGCACAGTATAGTAGATGAGGCACGGGCTCGAACCGCACGTTAAAGTCACGTTGGCACGTTAGGCAGAGACTGAGCATGCGCGCTAAACTCGAACGTCACTTCCGGTAAAACATGGCGGCGACCTTGTGCTCTGCGTTTTTGCCAAAACAAGGTAATATACTGCGGTTATAATTTGTAGGCAGAGTTTCAGATATTCTTTGAAATCGTGGAGCATTTAAATATGGCACTCCACATGAGAGAAAATGCTTAAGAAGTTATATTTAAGCAAGATATTTTTACATAGCATGATAACACTAGGAAATTGACACAGGGGTTGTTCACTGATAAATACATTAACGTATATCTGAGCTATTTCCAGGCTTATATGTTCTTTAAACAGTCTTCCAAATCCTGAGGCTGGCGTACATTGTATGTGTGAAAGTGATGGATTGTTGCATTGCTTGTTTACTGCAGGCTGGTTGCCATTGAGGCCATGTGTTCGCTACGGCTCCAAGGCTGTCACAAGGCACAGGAAACCAATGCATTTCCTTAAGCAGAAGCTGCTGGCTATTACAGAATACATCCCCCCAAAACCTGAGGAATGTTCCAAAGTTCCTTCTACCAGAGAGACACCGCAAGTAAGTCTGCAGGTGGTGACTAGTTCAGGTTCACACGTCGCGTTTTAATTTTGTCTGTAATTCATCTTGGTGAAATCTGCAGCGTTGTAATCCTGACATCTCACGTTATCTGCAAGTCGCCATCAACACAGCCACACTGTACTTGTATACATTTGACCACAGAAAAATACTCTGAATGCAAAGAATTATAACATTGATGCTCGTTAAGTTTAAACCCTTTGATGATTCTTCAATATGAGATGTTCGATTTTGACTGGACCGAAATCAGATTGTCACACGCCTCGTTTTCCTGTTTTGCTGCGTTAGGAAAACAGAATGGCTGCCTTCTTAAAGAGGGAGGTGCAGGCTACGTTCCAGCAGTGTAAGATGATTGTTGTGGTCCAGAACAATGCTACCACTGCAGGGGACATGCTGCTGCTTAAACACCGGCTACATAAACATGATATCAGTGTAAAGTTCTTCCCAAACAAGGTGAGGCTGACAGGGATCACATGAGAGCCCCCCGCCGCAGAGACCTGCCGCCTCAGAGATGACAACA
>JAACJT020023124.1:0-25809 GCA_009936485.2 Gymnarchus niloticus | reverse complement strand
ACCCTCTCCACACAGTCCCCACTGATGTGAAGTGGTTGGATGTCCGTTTTCTTTTTCCTGAAGTCCACAACAATTTCAATTTCAAACCATTTTGTTAAAAGATAACACGGGTAGTTTAAATGAAAGCCGTCTGTGTTGACTGTCAAAAACACTTTGGCCATTGTCTTTCGTCAACCTGACAGATAGGTGGCAGAATATCGCTCTAGCAGCCAGCACACCTTCGTGGCACCGTATTTCAGGAGAAGAAGAAGTCTACCCGGAAGTAAGGAGTGCGGCACCCGATATCTGTCACTGTGCCCTGGATACTGGTGCTTCCTGTCACCGCTTTTTTTTTTTTTGTAAACATCTCCCGTACGGAAACAATAGCGTCGAGCCATCATCCGTTTAAAATGGAAACCTGCGTCAATTTCCATTCCCAGTTGTCTTCCATTATGGATATATTAGCAAAGGCTGCTGTGGCAGAAATTAGCAAACTTGTCGAGGAGAGCTGCTGTGTTTTGCGCTTGGAAATCAGTCGGAGCCAGAATGAGAATGAACGACTGAGGAAGAAAATGCAATGGATGGAGAGCGAGCTGAGAGCGGCGCAAAGATCTGGAGTACAGGGAAGTTGCTCTGTTGAGGTTTACGATGGATTACATTGCACAAAAAACGGTAATCACAAAGAATAACTTCAAATTTATTACACATAGATTAAGACTTTTATTGCACTCTTCACATGTGCCACAGACGTCTTAGACGACTCACCTTAATGTTACAGGTTAATGTTACAATTGGCATCTACAGTTAAGTGCCGGCAGGGTAAAGGGTGTAGCTAGTGATCCGACTAGAGATCCGAAGTAACAGCTCTCTCATGCCACTAAAGCGTTGGATTTAACGCATTTCCTAAAATTAAAGCTTCGCTGTAGCTCTAGATATTCAATTGTATTGTTTTTCTCAAATTATCAGAAGATTGCATTTGACTGCGTGAACAAAAAGGTAAAAAAAGATCACCAAGAAAGTATTACAACTATCAGTTACTAGCATCATCTTTTCATTTGTTCTGTTTTCTTTCACAGACACTGTGTCTGGTCATGAGACTGAAATACTGCCTCCCATTCAGCACCACCAGCGTGAGGAGGACTGTGACATGGAGCCCGTGGCTTCAGAAGGTCCAGAAGGACAGTTAGCAAACGCTGCAGGAGCTACCATGAAGCTCTCCGCAGAGCAGAGCCTTGCGTTCAGTGGAAAGCTGCAGGAGGACCTGCAGTTTGTGATAAAGCCTGAACGTGATGAAGGGCCGAGGCCAAATGGAACCAATAGTGACCCAGGCAGGCTGAAAAGTTTGAGTGCTGAGTATGGAAAGCTTGAGAGAAGTGGCCAGCTCTGGACTTCCTTTATACAAGAATCCAGTGACACCGAAAATGACTATCCAGCTTGCTCTCAGCTTGCACCCATTACTGGAAGGTACCCACATGTTCTGTCATTTCACACAGAGTCACAGCCTGTTTCCACACAGGTGGAAGGTTCTTGTGAGTCGCTGTCATCGCTGAGTAAGCCCTGGGATCTCATGTCCAGTACAATTACCATTAAAGAGGAGGTTGAAGTGTGTTCTGTAGGCAGTGATAAAATCAGTTCAGATTTTACACACACACAAGGGCAATATGGACGGAAGCTTCTGCTGTCAGACAAAAATGAGCATTTGATGGTAAATCTCAAGCAACAGGTACATAAACCCACAGGTAAACAGGTAGGAGTTGATGGAAGCCCAGGAAGGTCTAACATGCCCACAGAACACAGAGATGGACGTATTCAGAATGATGACAACTCAAACACTGTCAAGATGAAGACGCACAAAGCTAGCTCAGGAAAGAAGTGGTTCATTTGCACGCACTGTGGGAAGAGTTTAGCTTATTTTAGCTGCTATAAAGTACACCTGAGAAGTCACACGGGGGAGAAACCATACAGCTGTATTGAATGTGGAAAGAGTTTCACTCAGCAAAGCAATCTTACAAAACACGAAAGTGTCCACAGTGGAAAGAAACCATTTAGTTGCTCACAGTGTGGGAAGAGTTTCAGGCATCGGTATAATCTTACCCTTCACCAGAGAATTCATTCGGGTGAGAAGCCATTTCATTGCACACAGTGTGGCAAAAGTTTC
Organism: Gymnarchus niloticus; assembly: GCA_009936485.2. NCBI lineage: Eukaryota > Metazoa > Chordata > Actinopteri > Osteoglossiformes > Gymnarchidae > Gymnarchus > Gymnarchus niloticus. The sequence goes on along the minus strand of JAACJT020023124.1, from coordinate 23,672 downwards.
GCTCAGTCTTGTCACTTTAAACGACACCAACTTTGTCATGAGGGTCAAAAATCCTATAAATGTGTCAACTGAAATCAAACTGAAACAATAGCACCTTTATAAATTAACTTGAAAATCATCGCTATACATATGTTCCAGTGTCCACGTGGGTAAAAAAATTGGCCTTCTGTATTTTTGAGAATAATCGATGCAAGATCTTCCTTTAAGATTTGTCACTGAGAAATATATGCAAAATAGAACCATTTTGTAATGGGGTAACTTATGATAAAAATGAGCCAATTAACAAGGAAGCAATTAGAGATGAAAAGAATTGGGAGGGAAATCAACAAAGTATTCAAAGAGGAGAGAAAAAAAGGGGTGCAATGGGAACATCTGGATGATGAACAAAAACACATTTGCATTTTGAATCACAAAACTGAACTCTGTTGACTGATAATTTTGAAGACTTTCATATCCATCTTTCAACTGTTTATGCTGGTCAGTGTCATATGAGGGCTGGAGTCCATCCCAGGCAGTAATGGGCACAAGGCTGGGATACACAGTGGAGGGAACGATGCTTACATAAGCATCCTGTGAATTGTCAACAAATTAGACATTTAAATGGAAAGTAGAAATGTACGACACTAAATGCACTTAGTAATACTAAATACCAGGATGAAATGATGTTCCATTAAAAATGCATCTTATGCAGTGTTTGTGTTGAAAGCTAATGGTACCATTACATGCCTTTCTGTTTCAGTTGCATTCTTTGTATCGTATTTTTTGCAGCTCACCAGTAAGGATGGTGAGGAGTTTCATATTTAACTCATTTATCACGCTGAACCATGGCAAAGCAGTTCTTATGGATGCTGTTTTAAAAGCTCCACTTGCATTGTTTTATTAACCTAGTAATATAAAAATGACAATTTATACTGTATAATAAATCTTATCTAATCAAAATTGATGTCATAAAATTGTGGCTGTGTACTTAAGGAAGTTTGTATATTTGTGATGATCAAAAATATCAAATTATTTTTTGAATGAGAAGGAAAAAATAAATAGTCAATCAAAAGAGCTTTACATGAATCAAAATATCAAATATCAGTATTTGGTTTAACATTAATTTACCACTGGACATTTAGGAATAGTATCTGTAATCATTGTTTTGTTCAATGAAGTGTGATGTCTTTCTTTCATTGGTATTCCTGTTCTGAATAAACTTTTGAAATAGCTTTAATTTTGCGCTTATTATAGTACAGGCAGAAATTGTGACTTAACAGATGTATTATTTACTGGCTGAAGCTGATTATATAAGGTGCACTCAGGTAATGTGGGACACTTAATTAAAGTTTAAATAGCAAAAAACATGCCAGATTACCTCAGTTCACCCTACAGAATTATGAGATGCTTGAAACAGATTATTTTCTTGAAACGTCGTAAAATGCGCCTCTTGATATAAGACGCTTTCCTGAGAGGCCTTTTTTGCTGTGTGTGGTTGTTTCGGCTTTTGTTTGTGTTTGCTTTGGCGGCTGACGTCACGGCTTCGTTTCGTCATCGCCGTCGCCGCCCCATCCGTACAGAAAACGGCGCTTTTCCACTTCCGACTGACATGCGTCGCTTGTTTATTATTTAGCGAGCACATATTTATATTTACACACTAGACGATAACACACATACACGCCGACTGCCTTCGGAAATAAGCCAGGAAAAGGGGAGATGAATTCGTCAAGCGAAATTTCGGCTTTTGCTAACATTCACGCACAGTTAGCGTCCATCATGGAGATACTGGCCAGGTCTGCGGTAACGGAGATCAGCAAACTTGTTAACGACAGCACGGAGGTGTTACTGCTGGAGATGTGCCGCAGACAGAACGAGAACGACTCGCTGAAAAGGAAGCTGGAGTGGATGGAGATGGAGCTGCGCTCCGTCCGGAACGAAGCCAGCCTGAGGAGCTTCATGTGCGCTCGGACCATCGGGGTTCAGGCTGGCGATGGATTCCGGCCAGCGACGCCGGACAAACTGCACTGTATGTAACTAGTGACATCATAGCCGTAATAAGTTATTCTGCTCTGCCTCCTACGCGAATCGCTTTGACACGTATGAATATCGACTTAATGCACGCTCTTCTGATCAGAGTAACGTCCCCTGATCGCGTTGTTTTCAGTCAGGAGACGTTCTGCCCACGCAGGGAAGGACTTTGACCAACAGTCCCCTCGTCTGTGGGCAAATGGAGGTCCGCCGGCCGTGCAGGAGGAAGCATCTCGGCTTGTGTCAGGCGTCGAGGTCAGTCCAGGCGGTTACATCTATTGTCTTTGTGTCTTTCCACCATATGCTGCCTTTCATCCACTGTGTATTTATTCTCAAGTGCATGTAGGCGTGCTCTGTAAAGTGCTGGCGCAGGAAATTGGAATATGACATTTAAATGGCCAAATACAGTAGCCTTAAAACTGAAGTTGTCTATCAGCAGGAGGGTAGAATACCGTTTCACCGTATAAACCATAAACTGACAGTTCGGCTGTCAGAAGGGTACTGCTCTTGTACCCTTGAGTGGGAAACATTACAAGTGTACAAATGGAGAAGGTAATCACTTTCAGTGATAATGCTCACTGAGAACTGTTAATGGCCTTAAGTGAAGACTTATAATTCTTTTGTTATACTAGATGCGTATTTCAGTAAAAGTTACAGATTGGTAGCAGAGGTATCATCAGCCTATTTTCTAGTTCTTTCAGAATGGCTGATCACATGTTAGTACTGAAATGTCTTTCAGGCTAATCACCTCGTTTATGTATTACAGTCTGTAGACTTTGAGAGGGGAAGTGCAGTAACACCTTTGGTCAAAGAGGAGGGATTTGAAGAGATGATTGATAATATTGATTCAAGGAGAGGGGTGATGATCATTACAGCAGGTAAAGAATTGGCAGTATTCATCTTTACATGTTTTGAATTTTATTCAATGTATAAATTATCTGAACCCGTCTGGGGACATTCAGATTTTTGTGTTTGGCTGAACAATAGTAAAATAGCAGAGAGATTTTCAGCTGTTGTCCATATAGTGTATATATTTAAAAGTGATGGGACAAATGAGGCTTCAAAACCCATGGCAGGTGGGAGAATCCTGAACTAACCAATAAATGCTGGTGGGGTTTGGATGCCTCATTTGTTCCATCACTAATATTTACTTCTACTCATAGACTGTTGTGTTATTCAGATAGTTAGAAAGGGGCAAGTTTACCAGTGATAGTGTTATTTATCTCTGGTGATTTTTTTTTTTTTTTTTTTTACCTCAGTCAGTGGGTCGGGTCCTGAGGCAAGAGATGTGCATCCTGTTGTCCATCAGCAACTTGATGAAGAACATGACACGCAACTTGCAGAAGGTTCAGAGGAGCAGGAGGTCCAGCCTGCTTTGGCAAGCACTTCTGAAGATCTCAGGGACCTGGAGGAAGGAAAACAGCAGAGAGCCCTGAAGACCAATCAGACAGAATCTCAGGACTGCAGAGTAAGATCTTTTGGCCCAGACTCTGCCTGTGACACAAATGAGAAAGGGGTTCCTCTCTGGACATCTGCTGTACAAAGGGACAGTGAGACAGAAACCGATGATCCAGATTTCCCTTACGATACAGAGCAGAGTCTGTCAGACGTGATGGAAGTTCAGTCCATTCCTGCTGCTGATTTTTCAATAGCCACAAAATCACATTTTGGATTGGTCGGCGTCACGCCTAAGAAGGAGGAGACTGTGATGCAGCCAGAGTGCAGTGAGGGGTCTAAATCTGGAGTGACTCACTCCCAACTGATGGAGTACAGAGAGAGACTGGGCTCAGTGATGACAGGGGATGGGATGTCCACTCAACGGGAGCAGCGATCAGCAGATTGCATAGACGGCACTAAAGAAAGGGGCGGGAAGAACTTTACTACAAGCAATGCCAAGACGGCGAAGACGATGAACAGTCTTACGAAAGCGTCCAAAGGAGAGAAGCAGATCAGTTGTGTTCAGTGTGGAAAGAGCTTTACCACCCGGTTTTATCTCAAAATACACCTGAGAATACACACGGGTGAGAGACCGTTTTCCTGCACGCAGTGTGGCAAACGATTCTATTGTACGTCTCATTTGATATCTCACCAGAGATCGCACACAGGAGAGAAACCATACAGGTGCCACCAATGTGGAAATTCCTATTCGCATCTAAATTCTCTGAAGTTACACCTTAAGGTTCACAGACAGGAACTCAGCTGTAGGTAATTAATGTGTACTTTAGCAGACTGACAACATTACCTTTTGTTAACATGCAGATAAGGATAGCACCTGAATAGACAAAGGAGATGGAGTGAAAAGATGTACTTTTATTGGGATTTCTAAATTCATTTTAGAAGTGGGAAAAGACAAAGGCAAACCTAAACAGATTGAAATGCCTTCGTTATTGTTGCAAGATGAAAACCTACAGGAATGTTCCATGCTGAAGGCCATTTTGATTGACAGGTGCATGTTCAGCTGGTTTACACTTTGAGTGTGCCAACATTTGAAGGGCCGTTTTAAGCCATTGATGAAGAATGTCTTTATCTTTCAAAGTTCCATTTTTATAGAGATGATTTTATTGGATGGTTAACCTTCTGATCAAAGGTTCCCAGGGCATTGAAGGCTGAAATTTCCTGTGAGTAGAACAGGAGGTGTTTGGGCAGCGAGAAAATGATTGAAAGAGTTTATAGACTGGTATAGAGTGGTGACTTCTGAAGATCTGGACACCATGGTTATGGGACACCGTATACAAATGTGATTGAGTATCACTGGTACCAAACACAAGGACTTGAATATATAGTGTGTTGAAAGTGGAAAGACATATGGTGTTGTTACTCTGAAATTTGGTATAATGGATGGGAGCTGAGCGGTTGTGATTGGACCATGAAATATTCAAGTCATGTAACTCGGTTCTGTATGGGAACTGGATCTGGCCTTTGTATGCCCCCAATTCATTCCTGTGCTTACATATCAGAAATAATTTCAGAAGTGTACCCTTGCTGAATCAGGTCCCCCCCCCCCCACCTTGAGTACACTGCAGGGTTGAATCTTCATTAGCTTTATTATGTTCTGTTTCAAATTTTTGTTTCTATTTCACTTAAGTTTTGTGGGTCTGGTCATGTTTATCTTATTTTATTACGTACAAACACCTGTTAAATTCATGGTGATTAACACACTATAACAGAAAGCAGCGTCTTTGGAACGTTACAGATTGCATTGTGAAATTTGTGGCATTCAGCTGTAAACCAAAACCTAGCTACATGATCTTTTCAAATTTGTTTTAAATATTCTCAGACACGACTCTTCATTGCACAACTACAAAACAGGAAAAACTAAAACAAGGGTTTCTTTATTATAGTTTAATTGTATTATAATTTCATTTTCAAGGCAATATTTTAATTTTTTATTAGAAGCTTAATTGTTTTTTTTCCCACTGATTTGACTTTGTAAATTCTTTTTTAACATTGTAGTTTAACATGTAAATAGTGTATCAAAAAATAAACCAGACTGTTTAACCTATGCCTTTGGGAGCTACCAGTAATGTACATTGGGTGTAGATATTTTCATAAAGTCATCTGACAGGACAGTGGTGTCAGTGGTCTGGAAAGTGACTTTTTTTGGTTAACGCCTATGCAAGTCATGACCATTATATTAAGAGAAAAGGGCTTTCATAGCTTGCTTTGTTAATGAGTATCAAGTGGTGTCCATTTTAAATCAGCAGTGAAGAGCAGAGGGCATTTAATTATACATAAATTCTAGCGTGCCACAACTCTGTGCAGGATATATTATCAGATGATGAATGGCTGGATAGTTTATTTTTTGTTCATGCAAACTTAAGCTTAAATTCTGAGGAGGAAAAAATCCAGAGTCCATCCGTCATGCTTGATTGATTAAGTGAATTACAGGTTGAGCTGGAATTAATGAGTTCAAAGGATATTCCGGAATCGCTGCTGCAAGCTTGTGATTGAGGGGCTCATTTGCTTTCTTCTCAGTCAGGCTTAATTTTTCACAACCCGAGGAAAATATTATCAGCAACTGTCTTCAAAATTCAAACAGGTGATGCATTTTAAGTCAATTTTCTGACTGGCAGCTAAGGTGATGAAATTAACATCAGCAGCAGTTAACTGAAAATAACTTTTCAAAATATTGGTTTAGATTTCACAAATTGCCATTTTGCCTTAAGGATGTGGCATTTTGATAAATGATTTAAATATGATTTGTCATAATAGTAGATCCTGATGCCATCATTTTTTCTCCTCACAAGTTAGTAAAAACAACAGTAATCCCAAGTCCTCCTAACACTAATTTGTGAGATTGAAAAAGCCAGTTGTAGTGTCTTCGGTTCTTTACAGCTGGGTAATTTTAAAACAGCTTTACTTACGTTTTAGATCACTTAGTTATCTTGTTCATATCAGCAATTAACGTGAACATAAGTGAGGAAACTTCAAGAACGACAGATATATCTTTTTGAAAACAACAGTATAGGCCTATTTCCACCAGCTGAACCCTCCCACTATATGTGGTTTCAATTTGGGCCTTTTCCTCACTTTCAAACTGATGTAATTCAATGAAATAATGATGGGACAAATGTTTGACTAGGGATAATCCCATCCACCATGGGTTTTGAAGGGCCAGCACTGACTGGCAGTTCAAGATGCTCTCACTCACTGTGGATTTTGAAACCTCATTTGTCCCATCACTACCACAACACTTTAATCTTTCAGGCTGAAAGTTTGTAATATCCTCAAAAGGGGTGATGTAAACATCGAAAATGAAAATTTATGATTTCATGCATTTGTAAACAAGACATTGAACAGCTACAATTTTACTGAGGGTTTTCCAGAAAGTGGGTTTAACATATCTCAACAAATACTGAAGTTAGGCTTTTAGGTTTCTCCGATAAGAATTCAGGTTTAGCTGTAGGATTTGTTAAACCAACCTTCTGGAATACCTGACTGTTCTATTGGGATGCACTATGGGGTGAGTTTACTGGCTTAGCGAGGTTTCTTGAGGCTTACTTCTGAGTTTTGCATACCACAAATTGTACCTCACAATCGTAGCCTCATTTATCACGGACTGCGGTTAACCCAGCTTAAATGAGTTTACTCTGGTGTGTCAAACTCGCTTTGTATCACTCCGCAAATCACAACTGCAAACCTGTATACACATAAACTTCCAACTTTCATCTTCTTACACAGAAGCAAAGACATTATTAGTCATACATTGTAGAATATTGTGGACTAAACAATAGAGCAAACAGAATGCAGTACCTTCAAATATTAATGGATATTGTTACAATTATCTGGCTCTCGGCGATCTACCATGAAGGGAATGCCACAGGTGGATGAAAGTAACAAACATTGTGTTTAACGATTTGAAGAAAATTAACAAGAACAGAAAAAAAGTGGGTGCAGCATTGCCATGCCCGTAAGACCCAGGTCTGAGGTCACAGCACATGAAAGACCACTTGCTTTTAGATGTAGAAGTCCATTTAGACAACAAATGCAGAGTAAGCCTGTGATGGTGTAAATATATACTGTATATACTCTATGGTGTAAAATATACAGGTGGCTTGTGATGGGTACTTCAGTTATTCCTAGAACATTCAGGAATGCACAGGTATATCATCTGGGGATGTGTGTGATATGATTAAAGTCCTTAAAAGGACACAATATTATCTGTGATCATTTTTTAAACTTTGTTCAACTTTGCTCAAGAACTGGGTGCAGCACAAAAATAAAGCAAAAATAAAACTGAACTCCAAACCACTCTTTACTCAAACAACATTTATTTATTTTTTGCAGCATGAAACAAAACCAAAAATGTAATCTTATTGCACATAATGTACATGCTGGACAAAGTGACTGGGACATACAGTAGCTGCAAAAGAATGATGTCCAATGCTTGGATGGATTTATGTTGTATTAACTTTTGGGGTGTCTGAAATGTTTATGCTCATTGTCATTTGGGGAAATCACCACCTGGTCAAAACCACCTGAAAAGGTGCAAAGCATTTTTTGAAATAGATAAGAGGATTAACACAATTTTAGCGCAAACGAAACAGCTATACTAAATTATAATAAGCCCATGAATGTTTCTGCAGAAACTGCAGGTAAGGGGATTTGCCACCATTAAAATAATTAAAAATAAAAAAAAACTCAGGAGGGAAGCTGGGCGAAAATATATACTGTACATACAATTAAGCGATTTAGGTATCATATTCCTTCAGTGACTGTTTCAGATTAGGTGGACCGGAAGACGGCCACTTTGTCGCGGAAATTTATCGTCCGCACGGTTTCCGGTTTCCTGCTTTCTGCGCATGCTCAGTCTCCGGAGGGAAAGTCGCAGGTCCGAGTGAGAGTTTCATTCTCTATCCCAAACGATCCGGCTTCTCACATACCGATATTCATGTTGACTGACTTCGTCTGTCACTTATCATAAAGTTAAAGGTATGCGTGTAGGATAATTTGAAAGGAGATGATGAAAGTATCTGCTGAAATGTCGGCTTTCGCTAATATCCATCCACAAATAGCGTCCATCATGGAGATACTGACCAGATCTGCAGTAACAGAAATCGGCAGACTTGTTGAGCATAGCGCTGAGGTTTTCATGCTGGAAATGTGCCAGCGACAGAAGGAAAACAGCACTCTGAAAATGAAACTGGAGTGCATGGAGATGGAGTTGCGAACGGCTCGGATGGCGAAATCGAGCCAGTGTTGCAGTCGCACGGTTGGGGTTCAAGTTGGAGGTGAGCAGTGAGCAAACTGCACAGTATCCATGGGTTAAGTCTGGAACCTCTTTAAATAGTGTTGTTTGTTTACGCGCCACGTGTACACCTAATCGGGATTTCGCATGTATAAGATGGCTGGTTGGTTAATAAATCTTACCTTTGTTTTTCCCCGTTTTCTACGTTTGCAGAGACCATCGATGACAATGAAAGGTGTACAAGGCTATGGGAAGATGCCGTCCTTACAGAAGTGAAGGAGGAAGCGTTTGATTCGCAGTCTACGGTGATGACTAAAGAGGACGGTGACGCGGTGCAGACGGTTTATTACGCTGCTTTACTGTAGCATTTATAACTCCCTATAACCCCGTTCATATGTGTAAACTTTCGCCAGACTGGCTGCTTGTAAACAATCCTGGAATTTCAATCCTAGTAATGGTCGGTGAAGTGTCTGACTTCAGAATGGTTGGGTGTACTGTAAATGCGTTTTTTTTAAGTAATAATAAAAACGTATGCAACAAAACCACAGCTGAACTTGGAAAGTAGCTTATTTTTAGAAAGCTAAACATGCAGTACTGCACACTCATTTCACTTGTCTTCTACAGTCCATGGACACAGAGAGGGGAGGACCAAAGATTCTTTTTATCAAGGAGGAGAGGCAAGATGAGTCTGACTACACAGATTCCCAGGGAGGATTGATGGTCACTACAGCAGGTACCTTAGCAGAACAGATGTCATTTCTGCTGGGGCAGTACTAGGGGGTGACCAGGTAGGGCTTTTGCCCTCCTTCAGTAGTCCTGGACCCCCTAGTGACCCCTCCAGATGAGAGTTCATGTTATTAACTTGTAATTTGATTGGTGGCAGCCCAAGTATTTTTTTTCCTTTAATTTGTGCCCCTCCTGTAGAGCAGCAGGGCCCAGGCTGACCCCCCAATTTGAAATGGGTTGGAACTGCCACTGTCTTATTGACTACTGAAATATTTTTCATTTAGTCCTTGCAAAGGCTGGATATTTCTCTGCTTGAGGAAACTATTGTAGAGCTAAAGTATGGTGTTTCTCGAGAGTTTCACACATTTATTTCTAAGGGATTTCTTACAATGTATCCTCAGACTACTTCAGCTTGTAATGGAAGTTAATGACGTTTTCTAGGAAATGCACTATTGCAGTTTGGCGTACTGCCTAATTTTATAACTTCTGGAAGACTTTGCCATTGGCCTTATTGCCCTTTTTGATGTTCAAAGAAGACTGATGAATCTCATAAAATCTGGGAAAAAAAAGTTCTTTTCTTTTGATGTGGTTAATACCACGTGTACTTTTCTGGCTTTTCATGCTTTTGTATGTGCCCTACAGCTAATGGCTCTGGTCCTGATGCTGGAAAGATGCCTCCTATTGAGTACCAGCAATGTGAGAGGGAGTCAGACACGAAGCCTGCAGCTCCAGTAGGTCCGGGGTACCAAGAGGTACGGCCTGCCTTTATCGTGGCTTTAGATGATCTCAGGCAGCCTTCAGGTAGCACTGAGGCATAAACTGACAGATTGCCAGTGTTCAGTATGTATTTACAGTATAAAAGATACAAGTCTCTTCAGTGTGGGACTGAACCTGACCTTGATTTTCTTTCCCAGGGACTCTCCAGTGTGACACAGTTGCTGTCAGTTCCGGCTCCTGGGGAGGCGTCTTGGGCAGATGCTTTGTCTTCAAGAAACGTTAACGTTAAATCACGTTTCGGTGTGCTTGGCGTTGTGCTTGAGCAAGAAAGGCTTGCGATGCAGCCTGGATGCAGTGAGGGCTCTGCATTTGGAGTGACTCAATCCCAGCAGATGGAGTGCAGAGAGAGACTGGGCTCAGTGATGACAGGGGACGTGATGTCCACTCAACAGGAGCAGCGATCAGCAGACTGCATAGACGGCACTAAAGAAAGGGGCGGGAAGAACTTTATTGCAAACAAAGCCAAGACGGTGAACACGATGAAAATGCTTAAGACATTGAAAGAAGTTAAACAGTTCAGCTGCACACATTGTGGGAAGAGTTTCAGTGATCGTTTTTACCTTAAAATACATCAGCGAATACATACTGGAGAGAGACCATTTTCTTGTACACAATGTGAGAAGAGTTACTACTGCACATCTCACCTTATAGCACATCAGAGGACTCATACAGGAGAGAAACCTTACAAGTGCCACGAATGTGGAAATTCCTATTCCTACCGAAATTCTTTAAAGTTACATCAACAGTCACACACAGGAGAGAAACCTTATAGTTGTGCTGAGTGTGGGAAAGCTTACTGTCACCTAAATTCTCTGAAGCTACACCAGAAGACTCATACAGGAGAAAAACCTTACAAGTGCAACGAATGTGGGAAATCCTACTGCCATCTTAACTCTTTGAAGGTACATCGAAGGTCTCACACAGGAGAAAAACCTTACAGTTGTGAGAAGTGTGGAAATTCCTACTCTCATCCTCATTCTCTCAAGTTTCATGAGAAGTCACATGATGCAGCAAACTCATAAATCTAGTAAGTGGGAATTCCTGCTCTGAGCTTTGGCTTCTGCAGGTCCAGTGTGCAGTTCCTACAGTTTGTGTCACTCTAAAGTGAAGCGTTCTTTCATCCATTAAGTTTATTTGAAATTTTCACTTTTAGATGGGGTAATTAGGTAATATCATACAGTATGTTTCTGACAATTGAATAGTGAGTCACACATATAGGTCACTACTCTCCTTGTTTTCGCCCCATTGTAATTCCATAAACATAATATATATGCACACATGTTGCATAACTTGACACTCAGCTTGTGCTGCACTCTTGATGATGGATGTACTTCTAACAGGGTCACAGCTGGAAACAATTAGTGATGGCACAAACGAGGCTTCAAGACCTGTGGTCGGTTGGAGTATGCAAACCTACCGGTCGCCAACATTGGTAGTTCGAGCTACTCCAAACCCACCATGGGTTTTGAAGCTTCTTTTAGTGCCAGCATTGATTGGTTAGTTCAGGATACTCCCACCCACCATGGGTTTTGAAGCCTCAAATGTCAAATCACCTGAGAAATACTTGGTTTACAAGGGAGAGTCCAACAAACCTTCATACTTAATAGCCTGAGAGGGACAATGGAATTAGAAGTTGTGTTGCAATTGTTTTCGCTTAACAGTTAATCAAAGCTGCATATATAGTTAAATATTGTGTAAATGTATTTTACTGTTGTTAAAATCTATGTAACAGTTTAATATTTTGTCCTCAGTCTGTTAGTGGTGCTGGACACCTAATTATGCGTGTCTTTAGAGTTCTGTCTGTCAGCCAGCGGTTCTTTGGTTTGAAGTGACAGGACTGTAGCTGTATGGACTGTCTGCTATCTGTGGTGTGGAATAGGAATTGTTTCCATTTCACTTATTCCTGTTCAGCCTATACCGATGGGTGAAATAAACCCCTGATTTTTACAACACCCTTGCTGTCTCTGTGCCTCTGTGTGATCTGTCCATTATAATGTTATACATTGTTATTGGATTGGCAGCAAAAATCCTGCTTACAGTATGTTTTTTAAAAGGAATATCATTTCCATATATTATCAACATAGATTCCACTCAGGTAAAATATTCTGTGGTGTCTTAAATTGTTTATCCTTTCTGTGGTGATTCTCCTTTTGTAGGATTAAACAACAGTTCATCAATATTTAAAACTTAATGTGTGATATTTCTAATGTTAATTCCCTGTAAATGCCAGCACTGACTTCAACTGTTGAGTCAGCCAGGTTGGAATGTGTGCCCTGGACTGCAAGGCTTCAAGTAATTTCCCAAAGCAAGAGAAAATAAAAACCTCAAAGGTCTATGAATACCCCTTGAGTCACTATGAAACTATGAAAGGGTTAATTGTTCAGATTTCAGCAAGCTGCGATCCAAAGGTGAGCGAGGAAGACACTGGAAAAGAGGCTGAATGCAGTAACCAGCAGAATGGATAATTACATATTACTTTCTCAAACTGTAAAAAATCTCAACAAACAGTCATTTCTTAGATTTTTTATATTCAACTGAATAAGGGGGGCCGTTTGCTGTACTAAGTATAATATTGAAGCCATATGAGTACATTTTTTGTATTTTGTTTCATACAGATTCTGTAAAAAAATACCATTGTAATTACGAAATTGCTTTTGGTCTTTAAGCTGTTGCCTTGAAGGATTTGCACTTGGTGGAAATCCAACTCAATATGTGTGGAGCAGGTGTGCATGCAGTAGGCAGAAGAGCGAAAGAGTGAGCACCGTCATTTACAAAATTTGTGATATCTTTTCCAATATTCCCTTTAATACATGTTACCTCCACAAATAAACCGATTATTACATTTATGCGTTGTTGATATTAGGGTTCCTTTATATAGTTTGCCCCTTGCTTCTGTCCTTTAGAACCTACCAGTGGAAAGAACATAGGTAGCGGTCCCTGAAAAGATGGGGCATCCTCAGCAACACTGGGAGATATAAACTCCCAAGAACCGTGTGCCATTTTGGGGCAAAAGGTTAATTTACTTAGTTATATCATGTCCTGCTTTATTCAATGCATATTTTGTTCAACTTTTAAAGTACAGTATACAAAGCATAATACTTTGGATTCAAATGTATCCCTGTAGGATTCCCATTATGTTAGTATTACAGCAAGACAGTATGAACTAGGGACTGGTTCTTATGAGTGAGGGTGTGTGCATTGCATCTTTCTCTGGCATTATTTAGCTCATAGTACTGGGTTACAGCCTGAAAACATGGAAGATGAGAGGCCTGCATCTCATTAAAGCGGAGAACCCTGAAGAGGACAATGACTGTGGAGAACCATTGAGCTGTATGGAAGGTATTGCATTCTGTTATTATAAATTTAAATGTAACAGCAAAGTTACTGGGGCATAGAAACAAAGTATAAATACAATATGTCCTTCAAAATGTTTACTGCGTAAAGAAGTATATGAACACTTTAAATTCTGACGTCTCCTGCATTGTTTTTTTTAATGCCTTGACCAGGTTTACCTGTAGAAAGTGGTGCCGCTGCATTCTAGACCCCACATCTGTCCATACCTGAGCCTCCATTTGAGCACAGTAGTGAGGAGTAACCATCAGCCCAACTCTTTACCAGGCAAAGAACAGTTCATTGAGCAGAACTGGTCTGGGAACAGTGACAAGGAGTCTGGTGGTCCGGAGCTCAGGTGAAGTCCAAGCAAAAGGAAGAACTTGTGGCCTGGAAGAGCTGTCAGTCAGGAAGTGAAAACATAACAAGAAGGCTAAGTTTTCAAGACCAGAAGGACATGAGAACCAATCACTTTTGTAATGATTTCATTAGCAGAATAGAGAGTGATAAATCACAGCAACCAGTTTCTGCATGTCAGTGCTCACAGGATCTTCTGCTGTTTACTGGAGACCAGCATTCTATTGCGACTATAGGTTCAGGATCTGATAGCTCTCTGTTCTTAGTAGAATGTCCTTATGTGAAAACCCATGTTAGCATGTTGAACCCAGCGCCTGTCAGTGAGAAGTCTGACACATTATATGAAGTGGGACTGCCACTGGCAATGAGAGATTGTGATGCAACACCTAATCAGTCACAGGGATCCTTGGAAAATCAGATGGCAATATTCAATAGAGGTATAGGACAATACACTCAAATTGTGCATACCTTTGCTGTGTGTGGTGAAAATCTGAATACAGCAAAGAGGATAGAGACCAACATGAAATTCTGGTTCAAAGAGAAACAGTTTCCTTGCACACACTGTGGAAATCATTTTAATCATTACAGTGACCTTAAAATAGAACTGGGATACACAGGAGAAAAAACTTCTTGTTGCACACCGTGTGGGAAATATTTCAATATAAGATGCAATCTCATAACCCTTCAGCAATTTCATGCTGGAGAGAAACCACTCTGCTGTACACAATGCAACATGAGCTTTGCCCAGGAATCTAGTCATACAACACATCAGCAGCAAATTCACATGGGAGAAAGACTATTCTGATGTATACACTGTGGTAAGAATCTTGCTTAGTCAAGCAGTCTTAAGACACACAAAAAGGTTCATAGTAGAAAGTGTACAACGTAATTTAAGCCGGCTTATGGTAGGTAATAAATAATGCAATGTATCATTGATGGTACACATTTTCACACTCTAAAGCCTGGCTGATTTTGACCTATTCCATCAAATGTTTCACTTATTGTTTTATGCATTTATGGGTTGATTTTTTTTTTTTTTTTGCTTTCTTTTCTTTGAATCTGTTTGCTAAAGTTATCATTCCATTAATTTTATCACAACTTTCTTAGTCAAAAGTATAGGACTATAAGTGATTGAATCAAAAACTGTGCAATTCAGCTGATATAATGAGTTACATTATCCCAGTTGTTATGTAGTGTTGTAGTTGAAGATTTGTAATGTTTTTGGTTGTGCCAAGAAATGTTTATGTTACAAGATGACAGAATAATTCTTAACCACTACTATAATGCAGTGATTTGACAGTAATTTTGTTTCATTTGTGTCAATGAGATTATAGAAAGGGCCATGGTACAGGCACATTTTCCCTCTGCCTATAGCGTAAATATTGAAAAATATGTTTTCTTTACAGAGATCAATATTAGGTTGAATACTTTTAATGTTTTCGTCCATAATTTGGCACTTTGTAACAGTTTATCATAAAGACAATTGTACAGCCATTTAATCAGTACTTTTAAATGAAGTTCGATACTGTAAACACCAACATACACAGCACAAGGATTAAAAACTCCAGTCTCATTCTTTAAGCATTTATTTAGCAAAGTGATTGTTTCTATTACTGAGTGAATTGATTAAAATTCAATTTCAAATGTGACCTGATTATAAATGCTTATTGTTGAAAATAGTCTTCAATCATCTTCCTACTCTGTGTCAGGGTCGTGGGAGAGTCATTGACTGGAGCCCAGGCAGGAAAGGGCTCAAAGCTGAGGTATATCTTGGACAAGATGTCAGTTAAATTAATACAGGACACTTACATGAATGCTTCTGGCAATATAGCTGTCTTTATTCACCCATGTAAATTTATTATTTAATTTCACTATTATTTGTGATATTTTGAGATTCTCCTGCAAAGACAATTGCATGATACCCAAGTACTTGACATATGAGAAAGGTTTTCTATTCCACAGACAACCACTGTCTGCTAGTTTCAGTAATTTCCTAATCCATTATTTATTTAATGATGCTTAACTGAAAACCAAATGATCCTATACAGCATCCATCCATGCACGAGTCGAGGTCGAACGGTAGTCCATTTAGTGTACAGTACATGGCCGTTAAACTGCGGAAACCACGTGTTGATCGCCAGCCAATCGCTGTAGCCTCTGGTGACCACGTGACACGGTTTACGGAAGCGGAATAATACAGAATAATAAATGCCCTTATTTGACGCTAGAAGCCGTCTAAGAAATAGTTTATAAAAATGTTGAATAGTGTACATTTTCGGCGACAGCTCGGTGCTATAATGGAAATTCTAACTAAAGCAGCCATTGCTGAAATAACCAAACTTGTCGATGACGGCTCTGCGGTTTTACGCTTGGAGATGTACCGAGCCCAGAACGAGAATGAAACGTTAAAGACGAAGATACAGCAAATGGAAGGCGACCTGGAGAAGGCGCAGGGGCGCAGGGCTGGAGCAGAGGCACACGAGTTTCCCGAAAACTGTCGATCTGTTGCCGTGCAGGTTTCTGAGGAGTTTAAAGGTGCGTGATTGCGAACCACCAACTAGCATTAATCTGATTAAATCCCTTTGTTGTCACCATATAAAAGTTAAAGCGAGTGAAACGCTGGCCTGTACATGACACCACAAGGCTGATTCTCAGTTTAAAATCTGCCCTTTGGTTGTGCAGTGTCTTATTGCACTTATAGGGTGCTAATAACCTTATATTATAAATCTAAATATGTGACGCCTTTTTTGTGGGCATAACATTTAAATATTTCCACGTTGTCAATGAGCCTCTACTTCAGGTGGCATAAGCAGTCGGTAATGAGGAATCTTCCAGCAGTATCATTGACGCACATGGCCCTGTACTGTACTGTACTGTACTGTACTGTACTGTATATACAGGCAGTAATGATTACTCCTGCAGACGACACGGTGCAACGGTCTTACATGACACTAAAGAATTTGATTGTTTAAGCTGGCTATCATAAGTGACTTACCTGACATTGTAAAGTCTGTATTGTTATTATTTAAGAATTGACTTTATCACGCTGTGGGATTATTTGTAATATCACGAGCCAGTCAAATTGTATTTAATACTCTGGGTTTTTACATGCAAGTTGTGCAAAGCACTACACAATAGAAAAGAAAAACATTAATTAAATACTTGGGAAATATTGACATTATTCCTTCAAGGAATCAATCAGAGTTTTCCATTGGACAATAATGTATATAAATAAGCAGTCCTTTTGTCATAAATTTAGTCGGTTTATTTCCTTGAGTTACACTAATAGTAAATGATACATTTGTGGCTTTGTAATATTTGGAGACATCTAATAAATATGATTGCTAATGCACCGCACATTTTCTCATCTCACAGATGAGAAGCAGTCCAAGATGAAATGTGGTGAGGAGTTGTGCGTTAGTGTGTGGAGAGAACACAGTGATACAACTGTGAATGACACGGGCTCTCAGCAAGACTCAGTGAGTCCATACCCAATGTTTTAAATATGACCGCAGTCCAATGTACATATACGCATATAATTCCATAAACTGGAAAACATGTTTCCTTTGATGCATAACATGTTGGGGACCTCTCTCAATATAGTGTCCTGTTGTGGAAGAAGAGAGGTCTGAAACTCATATCAAACAGGAGATACTTGATGAAGATTGGTGGAATGATGACCCCCAAAGATGGCTGGAAGTCAACAGAGAGGGTAAAATCTATATGAATTCTGTAATTATTACTTCATTTGCATACTACATATTTAAATTGGTTATGAACTGTTGTAATGCATATGATTAAATGTTCTTTCCATAGGCCCTTCAGAAAGACTTGTCCATGAACATCAGGATGCTGAGGATGTGACACACACTGCACCTTCAGAAGACCCTGAGGTGCTGGGCGAGTCCTGTGTTACTGGGCTAAATGATACAGAGCTTGGCGGAATGCCTTTTGGGATGAAGACAGAGCATTGGAAAGGACGTGTGGCCCAGAAATTGAATCTGACGGAATATGAATACAGAGCAGGAAGACTGAACTGTCTCACCTCAGAATATGCAACGGATGACAAAGCCAGCCAGCTGTGGACTTCCTTTATGCAGGACAGTTGCAAAGAACCTGTTGATTCTCCTCAGAAATCGCAGGTACTGTCAGCTCAGGAAGCATTGCCGCTAGTACCGACTCTATTTAACAGCTGCGGTAATCCTCTGTCGTCTTTAGCAGTCAACGTAAAACTCCATGTAGGCGCATTAGATTCCATGGTGCGGAATGTGGACATTGCTGTGCCATCTTTGAGCAATGATGAGCCAGTTCCACAGTTACAACTGAACAGAGAGAAAGCGTCTTCACTTAACAGAGTAGATGTAACACCACAGCCTAGACAGCTGCAATGTGGAGCTGCAGCAAACAAAATGATATTGAACGAAAATACTGAACGTTCAGAACCTGACGCTCCACATAGGTATGCGCATATACCGAGTGGTACAAATTTCAACATGACAAAGATGGTGAAGGCTTGTAGAAAAGCTTGTACTGAGGAGAAACCGTTCAGATGCTCACACTGTGGAAGGAGTTTCAGCCGTTTGACTTGCCTTAAAATTCACCAGCGGAGCCATACGGGGGAAAAACCTTACAGCTGTGTTCAGTGTGGAAGGCAGTTTACTCAACAGAAAAGTCTCAAAACACATCAGAGCGTTCATACGGGGGAGAGACCGTTCAGCTGTACGCTCTGTGGGAAGCGCTTTTCCCGTCAGGATAACTGCACAAGACATGAGAGATTTCACAGCGGAAAGAAACCATTCAGCTGTAAACAATGTGGAAAGTGTTTTACCCTTCAGAGTAATCTTAAAACTCACCAGCAAATCCATTGTGGGTTTAATCGGTTCATATGTGCATAAAGAGCTCTGTTAATACAATGGGTGTTTGACTGCCAGTTATTACTGTTGCCAAGTAAGGCATTGTTCTTTTCTCCAGTAAAATGCAGCGCAGAAGCAAATTTTATTATGCAAAAGGACCTTCTGTATGTCATTAAAATAAGATGCTTGAATATGCCCTGACTTAGTTCTTTACCAAACGGTGAAGCGCAACAGTTTGGCAGCTGTTTCTTATTTGAATGCGATTATATTTTTTTTGTGGGATACTAAGGTAATTTTAATAGCTACTGCACACCTACATTTGTTTTTACCAAACACCTCTATGAGTGAAACAGTCTCAAGTTGTGTCTTTGAGTATAGATATGTGTCATTTAGTGTTTACTGTTTTTAAGTTCTTTATACATTTAACTTTTGCTTCCATTGTGATGCACATTAAAAGACAATATTATTCCCAGAAGGCTCATTGTGTAAAAGAAACTGCATAAGCAGACTGTAACAGTTTGCCACTTACGTTAAAACAATGACACTAATCAACAAATGAAGCTCTTGAAAAATATGGTAATGGTCCTTGTAGTATTGCGCCATGTTACTGAAGTCTGTTTATAGTCATTATTGTCCCATAAATAAATGTAATCTGTATGGCAAATATTTCAGGAATTATTGTTTGTATACATGCGACTGAATTCCCGTTACAAATGTGTTTCCTGTTCCTGATACTTAGATTATCCTACATAAATTTTGTGGTTTGTCTTTGTAGGAATTTTTATTACTCTAGTATCTGAATCAATTTAAATCTATTTTTAAAAAATTAGACATATTTCACAAAAACTTCACAAAAAGCTTGATTCACAAAATAAGTCAAAAACTTATAAATTATGTTGCATTTCTCAAAATCAGTTTTTGGATAGGGTATTGAAGTCTTAACAAACTATGTTAAGTCTATGAGGGGTGCCCACACTCTTACACAGAAGTTAACCCTTTAAATTAGGATAGAATGTTGATTATCTGAATGTTAATCATCCCAAATGTCTATTATAATCTAAACCGCGCCAAACCCCCCACCCAAAAAAATAAAGTACAGTATATGCTTTCCGCCCTGGTTGTTATGAAGTATTACTGATGTTTAATGCACTCATGTCTGATTGTTTATTCGAAGATATATGCAGTATAGCATTGAAATAGTCTGTCATAAGAAGTTAAAAATCAAATGTTGGCTTTAGCTACTGCGTGGTATGAGGACAGTCTGCCTTGACCTTGATGCGACATTGCCTGTTGTCATATTGTCTGTTGTGAATGTCACAGTGTGGCGAGGTGTGATGGCTGTTTTGTATAAGCTGGCCATTCTCATGTATGTATTTAACTAACCAGACCAACCTTTGTCCAAATTCTTTTGGATAACTGATAACCTACAGTAGAGCCATGTTAAAAACATGGGTATGCAAAAAAAAGAAGAATTTAAAATAGCTATTCAGAATTCTATGGGCGTCGTAAATTCATGGAAAACTATACATTTTTCTTTGAGAAGTGCAAGGTGTCTGATTTCACATCATCATAAATTTTTGATTTTTCAGTAAAACAGCCCCCCCATTTGAAAAGTTATGCTTTTCATCTCTTTTAAACTCAGCTGTAGCCTTTATGTAAAACCAGTTTGACCGTTTTTTCTGTTTCACTCCTCATTTTGTATTAGAAAGAATAAGAGTAAGCTGTTTGTAAACAAATGGTTTAATTTGACATTTTTATACTCAAAACCAATGTTTCTGGAAAAAAACAGCACCTTTGGTAGACTGGATACTCTCGGGAGACAGACAATGCAACTGACTTCTCAACCATTACAGTTCATGCAGAATAAGCGAAAGTTGGACCACTGGGATGCGAAGGGGAGGGGTCAGCGGTACATGTGCAAGACTTGAGGGGTGAGACTGGTAGCACCTCTTCACCCGGCATTACCAGGATTACATTTTACACTGTGACTCACTGGAAGTACTGCTTCAGCATTAGACTGTGAAATCGACAGCTCTATTGAATGTCTTTCAGCCATTACATTCACAGTTGGATTAGTGATACATAAGTTAGAATAAAGGAGACATTACACCAACTAATCATAATGTAAAATAAATTTAAACTAAAAGCCACTATTAATCTGGCAAGCAAATCGAAGATGATAGGCTAATACATTTTAAATAGCGATATTCTAATTCACTGTAAAATTTGTATATTTTGTTAACCTCGATAAACATAAAAACCCTTAATAAAAATACATACAGATACACAAACGCACACCTAAAATTAAAAAGGACAAATTCGGATTTCAACGATGATGTGCTAAGAGTTGAATAAAAGTTTAAAATAAAATTTTAAAGTACAAGATGAATTACAAAATGATTTTTAGAAAAAAAAATACAGATTTCAACCATCTTTAGAAATGCATATGTTAAATAAAAATGAAACAATGAAACGTCACAACAATGTAGGGTCGCAGGTATATGAACAAATAAAAAACAAAGTACTATTTTAATTACACCACAGGTGATAAATGACTAAAAAACTTGAGGAAGACTGCGTGATCAGCCCGTGTTAGAAAAAATTCACCATTCTTTGAATAGACAGAATACCGCGGATAAAAAATAGAAGACATTGTAAGTCCGATTGATGTGTGGCTTCTTCATTTCAGGTCTAGGTGACGCAAGCTGTCCATTTTAATACATTGAGTTATAACCTGTCACCTTGGCAGAGTGAGACATCAGAAAGCAGCCTTCACAGCTGGGAAAACTTGGCCACCACGTGAAGAGAATCCAATGAGCGATGAGCTCCTGGAGTCACTGGGCTTTAAAATGACTTTTCTATCACTCGAGAAACCACTGGCACTTTAGAATAGTGTGTGTTCACGGGATACAGTTTTAGATTGTGTCAGATTTCATCTTTGACTTGTCAGATGCTATTTTCTGTGTTTTCATCGCTAGGTTGCTCAAGATTACATTCAGTTTCTCTGCCAACATTTTTATCCAAAATAATTCTATATTAATTTTTCCGCTGGATATTCTGCTTGCAGCAGTACCTCAAGGGTCTCATCATTTAAACTCAGGGCCATCTGCCCCTAAGTTCAGCTCAAATGTAACAAGTGAGTTTCCAAGACACACCAGTGTTAATAGGCCTGTTATACTGTCTGCTATCAAAGTTCCGACAGGCTGTTCTAAGAATGAAGATCTACCATGATCTCTATATTATCTGACCCTTGGGGTGGAGGAGGATTGCGTTGAAATGGGATTTGGGTCTTAAGACGCCATCGCTGTAGTAGAAGTGGTTGGACAGAGCCTCTGAAATCTGGTTGTAGATTATCTTCCTGTCTTCCTCCTCATCCTCCTCTTCAGGGCCCTCCCATTTCTCCTTACTGATATATGCTGGGGAAGCTTGTGATGTGGAACCTAAATGCTGCATTTCTGGTGCTCTAGCACCATTCTTCCAAAAAGGAGATTCCAAATCATTGAGTTCCAACTGCTGTGTTTCTGTGACTCCAGAGACACTGGCCCATGTAGGAGTCAGCTGGTCTATGTTCTCTAGGTGCCGCGTCCCAGACCCTCTAGTGATGCTGGTTTGGGTAGAAGACAATGGATCTTTAGAATCCAGGTGTTGAGTTCCAGACCCTCCAACGATACTGGTCCGGGCAGGAGACAACAGATCCCTGGAATCCAGGCGCTGTGTTCCAGACCCTATGGTAATGCTGGTCCGTGCAGAAGACAACGGATCCCTGGAATCCAGGTGCTGTGTTCCAGACCCTATGGTAATGCTGGTCCGTGCAGAAGACAACGGATCCCTGGAATCCAGGTGCTGTGTTCCGGCCCCTCTGGCAATGCTGGTCTGGGTAAGCGATAACGTGTTCCTTGACCCCAGGTGCTGTGGTCCACTGAGGCTCGTCCGCTTGAATGACAACCGATCTCTAGAGCCCAGACGTTGCATCCTGTCCCCTTCTGTGACACTGCTCACTGTCTGCAGATAGTGGTGAGACAGATGAATACTGACATCCAGAGTAATTGAAACAAAGCAAGTGAGAAAGAGAACAGAGAGAGGGACAGAAACTAAAAGACAGAAAGAACAGCTGGGGAAACTGCAGTTCTTTTCATTGATCATTTTCAATGATCCTTCGGAGAGTGGCTGTTGGTTTGTGTGCTACTGTAATTCCATGCAGCTGGAGTAACCTGGCTGTCAATTCAGATACATTTCTTATATACTCTCAGAAGGATCATTTCAAAACCAAAGGAACAACTCAACAACGAGGACAGAATGAAGGTGATCTACAAAATCAACTGCAACAACTGCAACAAATACTATGTTGGCCAAACCGGAAGAAAATGATCAACTTAACTACGTGAACACAAACTGGCCATCAAAAGGCATGACCCATTGTCCATGATATCCATACACCAGGATCAAGAAGGACACACATTCAATCTGGACAATGCAGAAATCCTATCCCAGGCAAATACAAAGCACTCGAGAGTTCCTACAGGCCTGGTACTCTTCAGCCAGTTCCATAAACAACATATTGATCTGGACCCTGTCTACGAGCCCATACGATGCAAGGATCAACGAGGACCTAACCGGTACCGAACCGGTTCAAACCAGTTTGAAACCGGTTCAGACTTCCAATTTGTCGGTTTAGAACAAGGTAACCGACCAATCAGAAATCAGAAGAACCACTTATGCTCACACGAAACCAGTCAACCATGTCCAAGCTCCAGACAATCCCACCCATCAAACTATATATATATATATATATCACAAATCACACAACCTGTGCACTAATGATGTCACCTTGATTGGACTCATTAATTTGTCCTACCTGGTGCTGGCCTGAGGAGGACAGGCTTCCCCTTTGAGTCTGGTTCCTCCCAAGGTTTCTTCCTTTTGAGGGAGTTTTT